>QANX01000611.1:0-38394 GCA_003254975.1 Ochetophila trinervis | reverse complement strand
AAAAAAAAAAAAAAAAAAAAAAAAAGGTGTATGGAGTTACTTAAGGATTATGACATAACAATTACCTACCATTTTGGAAAGACAAATGTTAGAGATGATGTGTTAAGAAGTAAGGCAACAAGTTGTGTGGGTCTTGTGTAGAAGATACAACTTCCATTAATGATAGAACTAAGAAAGTTAAGTTTTGAGTTAGTTGTTCATTCTTCAGGAGTTCTTTTTGCTTAGTTCCAAGTCGACAAATGTTGATGGATAAGGTGCGAGAAACTCAATACAATGAATAAAAGTTGATTGAGATCAGGAGAGAGCTAGAGAAGGGATAGAGAACAAATTGCATAAATACACAACAGAGCTTTGGTGATGAGTACTCGATTATGTGTACCTGCAACTGAAGAGCTCAAGATAGAGATTTTTGATGAAGCTCATAGTTTTGCGTATGCTATGCATCATGGCAAAACTAAAATATATCTGACTCTGAAGCAATATTTTTGGTGGGCTAGAATGAAGAGGAAATTATAGTGTGTCTCTAGATGTCTAATATGTCAACAGGTGAAGATAGAAAGACAAAAAACTTCAGGACTCTTATAGCCTTTACCGATTCCTATGTGGAAGTGGGGGCACATTACTATGGATTTCGTATTCAAGCTACCTTGACATCCAAAGAAGAATGATGAAATTTGAATAATTTTTGACTGGCTAACCAAGTCTAGACACTTCATTCCTGCTCGTGAGACTTTTTCTCTTTGGAAGTTGGCTGAGCTGTTTGTGAACAACATAGTGAGCTTAAAAGGAGTTTAAATATCTATCGTGTTGGATCGAGACCCCAAATTCACTTCGAGGTTATGGAAGAAATTATAGAAAGTACTTGGCACTCAGTTACATTGCAATACAACTTTCCACCCTCAAATAGATGGGCAGTCTGATAGCATGATTTAGACTTAAAAGGATATGATCAGGTTGTGTGTGATGAAATGGGTGAAAGGAAACTTATTGGATCTAAGTATATTTAGATGATGGTTGATAAAGAGAATATCGTCAAAGCTCGACTGAAGGTAGCTCAAGATAGACAAAAGAGCTATGCATATAGGAGAAGAAAGAATATCAAGTTTGAAGTTGGAGATTGAGTTTTTTTTAAGCTTTTACTTTGGAAGGGTGATGTACGCTTTGAGAAGTGTGGAAAGTTGATTCCAAGGTATATTGGATCGTACAAGATACTTAATCTACTTGAATACAAGCTTGATTTACCGGAGAAACTTTTGAAGGTTAATTAGGTGTTTCAAGTCTCCATATTGCAAAAATACTCACCAGACTCTCAATTTGGGAAAGAGTAATCCATTATGAAGCTGTAAGAAATTTGTCATATGAGGATTATCCCATTTATTGATTACATGTATAATAAATCTCTTTTGAAGCTGTTGGCTAGCCCGAAAGATTCTGACAGGTAGGGCTTCTCCGGAAAAACTGAAGTGATTTCCAGAGCAGGTCCTATCATAGAGAATATCCTTTGGCAATTCAATACTTTTTTTTTTCTTTTTGATTGTCTTTTTTTTTCAATTTGATGGCCTTTTTTTGCTTTTTCGTTTTCTGAAATGAGAAAAAAAAATGGAACAATTAAAGAGGAAAATATAGAGGAGTGCATGGATATGGAAGAAAATACAAAAGGAATGAAAACAAATAAATCAAACCTTGTCAGAATTTTGGCTCTAATGCCAAATGATGCGAGACTCCAAAAGAATCCTTTTAAGAACCTTCAAACCACAAGTCTCATAAACTAACAAGGAAAACAAGAGCAAAAATATATAGATTGAATATAAAGAACAAGAAGAAAGAAATTAAAGGATAGGTAGTTTAACCCACTATCTAGCAAGATAGGAACCACAACTATAAGAAGTTTGACCATTTGCTTATGGAAGAAGCAAGAACCAAAACTATATTTGAACACACAAGAAAACAACTTGAATGCTCAAAAAATTGATAAAACTCAAGAGAAATATTATTGCTCCCAAAGTTTAAGACTAGTCACTCTTCATAAAATTGTGTATCTCCTTGAATGAAGAGGGGGCTATATATATTGAACATTGGGGATCTTATTCTCCCTTTATTTTCAATATGAGACTCATGCAATAAATCTTTTTAGCCTATTAAAGGGGTTCTACATTTTTAACTATCCTTGCACCCCACATTTTTCATTTTCTCTAATTTCTTCTAGAAAGATTTTTAATTAGTCTAATTTACCCTTAATGAAACATATGAAATGACATGTGTCTCATTACAGACAAATTAAAACCTTTGGAAATCAAGCCAACTCCAAATGGTGTAGATTTTTTCTTAGAACTCTTCGTGGTTGATCATATTATTGGCATTTTCAATTTATTCATGCGTGGAAGCTCTTATAATAAAACCATGCAAAGCCTCCCTAAATTTCTTAGCCCTGCTCCTTGTATTTGGTCTTTCCAGGAGTTGGATTGGATTTTTAGCTATTGTATCACTTCACCCTTTGACTTTAACAGATAAACCCTCAACTTCCTAGAGTAGTCATCTATCATAGAAAAAAAATATCTATTCCCTCCTTGAGTTTGAGTCCTAGCAGGCCCCAAAAGGTCAGAGTGTATGTACTCTAAGGCAACACTAGCTCTACTAGAGCTAGAATTAAACTAAGCCTATGTTGTTTTCCTAAAACATAGTGCTCGCATAAACCCATCTACTTATTTTATCTTTACCAAAGACATCTAGCTTATTTAGATAGTAAAGACTCTTATCATTAATATGACCTAATCTACTATGCCACATGTCAGCTTTATCAATAGACGTACTGGAGAAGCATTAGCTGATCCACTAAGAGTTTTTCCTAGCAGCACATACAAACTATTCATTTTAACACCTTTCATATCTACAAAAGAACCTTAGTAAATTTCATAGCACCATTTTTAGTTTTACACATATAACCTGACTCATCTAATGCACCTAGGAAAATTAAATTTCTTTTTAGTTTAGGAACATGTCTAACAGAAGAAATGTCTTCACAGTACCATCACTCATTCCTAGTTGAACATTTCTTATCCTAGCTATTTGACAAGAGAAGTTATTGCCAAGTAGAACTTGAACCCTTCACATTTCTTATAATTAACAAAAAAGTTCAAATCTGGACACATATGGAAAGAATAACCTAAGTCTAGCACCCATTCAACAATGTTATGTTCAGAATTAACAACTAGAACCTCATACTGAACTGAATCACTTGACGCAACTACTAAATCCCTACTGTTTTGACTCTTTTCCTTCTCGACTCTCTTTTCTTAAAACAATTCTTAATATGAGGCTCTTTCTTTTTATAGTAAAAACATTTTTTATGCAGAATAATCCTTATACTTATGCTTTCCATTATTTTGATGACCGATATAGCTTTTTCAAAATTTACCACATTTTAGCTATGGTAATCACCTTGTCGACCTTTCTTAACACAGAGAAGAGAAGGTGCAAAATAATGGTACTCATTGCTATCTCATCTTACTCCGCCTTTTTATCATCCATTAGAGTGGCAACAAAGGAATTATCCATTGCCTTTGCTACTCGAAGCTATACTAGAATAATTCTCATACTCTTATGCCATAACAAAAAATCACCGTTACCAGTGAATATTTCTACTTCCAACTTAGCAGACATCATATATCTCAGAGCATATAGAGAAGATAATCACAAAAATAACATGTTATTTCACTACAAGAAAAAAATCCTTTTTGTGACGGAAATCTTTGTGACATTCACTTAACTGTTACATAAATAGGGCCTATAGTGAGGAAGACATGTGGATCCTCACATATTGTACATCAAATGTGACAAATTGTTAATTGTGACAGTCATTTTGTCACAGTTAATCCTAAAATTCAAATAAGGCTGCACATTTTGACCAGAAATTGTTAGAAGGAAATTTCCCTCCCATATATTTAGCATAACTGTGACGAAATCCTAAATATTTGCATCACAATTGTTAATTCAATTTATTTTATTTTAAATATAACAATAGCAATGTATTTTTAACACTTAGAACAAAAATAAAGACCAATTTTTTCTTTTTAGATCCGCAAGGGCTAGCCGAAGAGGGTTTATACAGAAAAAATCTGCCAGAGAGAAGAGGAATGAGATTGGAGGATTTAGGGTTTGAGAAGCCAGATTGAAAGTCTCCTCGAAATTGAGAGAGAGAGAAGAGATAAAATTGGCTTCCTAAATTTCTACCCACCCAACTTCAATCTTTTATATTTCCAAAGGATTCAGACCTTTTAAATCCATTGGGAAGCTTAGATTTTAGCTTTTCTCGCTCTAGATAGGTCAAAAAATATGATTTTTGAAAACCCACCATCAATGGAAACGTCAAAAATCTAACCACAATAGGCATGCAAGATCTCCCTCACCAGGTTCATTGAAGCATCTCTTCACTGGATTCTCCCACCGGCATATCCCCCATTAGGTTTCAATCTTTGTTAAAAAATTTAAGTTTTTATTTTTTGCCTTTTCAATTTTTCTTCTTCTTTGTTTCTATTTGGTATGATTTCTTTATTTCCCATGATAATTCGTTGCACATGTCACATAAGTCATTTGCTATTTTCAGTGATTTATGGCACTTGCACATTTCTTTTCTTTTCTTTGTTTCCTCTCATGCGTGTGATTGGACCCTCTGTTTTGCATTTCACTGTCCATTTTTTCCTGATTGCTAATTGCATGCTTGGCCTCGCTTTTTATTTTTATTTTTTTCTTTCTGCAATGCTATTGATGTTTCGCAGCTTCTGTTGTTTTCGCGTTTTTGGGATTTTCTAAGAATGAGGGTGTTCTAGGGTTTCATTTTCAGTTTGGGTGACTGGGTTTTTTTCGTTTGTTTGTTTAAATGATGGTGAGGATGAATTGGTTAGGAGAAAGAGAGAGACGAGAAAGAATGGAAGAGTTCAAATTGATTGGGAAACTAGATTTTCAGTGCAAGTTTGAGAAGAAGAATATCGTTTATGGGTTCTTCTAATTTGATAAGATGATTTGTTTCTAATTTATTTCAAATGGTTTCAAATTTTATGCCATGGTTTTCTCTTTGTGAGTTCGTTATTTTGAATCTTTGTTGCCATTTCATCTGATTCTATGGGTGTGCTTTTATCTTTTCTTTGTTTCTTTTTTTGGCTGTTTAGGGTTTCTGCAATGAGATGAATTCCATATACATTCATGAATATGATTGACACCACCGTTAGGCACTGATGGGTGGCTATGAAACATTGTGAGAAATTATTTTGTATTTTCTTTGGCTTTTTGTGTGTAATCTCTCTATTCAACTTGTAAAACTTTTTTGTCCTTTATAAACAGAAAGTAGAGTTTGGTGTGCTAGTTTATAGAAATAATTCCTTCAAGTATTTTCCTTTTTGGCTTCTTTTTTCTTTTTGAGTAAAAGCAGTTTTGAATCTAAAATTTTAAATCATATGCAAACTGCATTTTAATTTATAAAGTAGTGATATAACGTTATTTTGAAATCATTTGGAATTAAGAGGAGCAACGGAAAAGGGCAGGATATGATTTTTACTTACCATTCCTGTAGCGAATTTTATATCCCATCCATGGTTAAAGGTGCATATGAAATTTGGCTTTTAAAAAATAAATTTCCAGCTTTTTTAACGAATGGCAGCTTTAAAGAGCCAATTAGAGCCACGTGGTTAGTGGAGATCAACAACATTTGATTGAACCGAAAGGGATGCAGAGCCAATGCAATATATTCTACTGTTAGAAAGAAATTTGGTAGAATGCTCTGTTCTGTCTTAAGGATTCAAAGATATCATGTAGTTTCCTAATAAGTTCCATTATCATAGGACTCATTTAACTTCAATAAATTAAAGCTTTCTTTCTTAAATTATTTGTTACCGCTAAAGGTAATCATATTGTACATATTGATATTGTACACCACCATAAACAAAATTGTATGGTTTTTTTAGTTTCTCAGCAAGTGTAACATTACCTTCGAACTAAGTTAAATTTTGTAATTGGCTCATCCAAGCGGTGTTTTCTTTCTTCCATGTTTGAAAATGATAATGACTTATGTCTCTTATCAGGTTGTTTAGCTGTTATGTTGCAGTAAGTAGACTTCCATAAATTAGGGTCCTTCCAAGCTGATTAGAAGGATGCCTTTGTGAAGAAGGAAGTCTTTCCCTTTGGCAGAACTAACTTAGGATCTTGAGCCACGAGAGCTTGTAAACTATGCTAAAGTTATTGCTACTATATAATGTGAGCATCTAGGTCCTATAAACTTGCTATTTATCCTTAAAGAGATGTTGCAAGTGTCAGTGTGTCACTGATGAAGTCGCATAGGTAGAAACAAGTCAGTGTGTCTATGAGCATGCAAATGCAAATGCAAATTTTTTGGTCTGCTCCTCTGTTTCATGGATATCAAAGCTGGTCACAAAAAGAGGAGAGTTTTAAGCTAAAACCAACCATGAAGGTAAAAGAAATTCAGATCTATTAATATCACGTATTTATTTTTGGTTTGCATATTCTATTTAATTGCTTATTCTCATATTGACAGTTATATATTAAAAAAATGCTCTTGACTTTTATGGTACATTTTTAAATCATGAAGGTAAAAGGGTCTATCAATCTATCTATTTATTTACCTTGTTATTCTAGTTTGTCTCCATCTATGTATCTATGTAACTATTTATTTATTTTATTCTAGTTTGGCTCTTATTTATTCTATTTTGGCTTACACATTATAGTTTGGATATATCATTGTCCTTCTCTATTGGTTCTTGTGATAGGCATATTTTAGAGTTTAATTAAAACCCCTACTTTTATTTCATGGAAGACAAAATAACATTTCAAGGCATGTGGAAATGTCATTCAAGTGAAGGTGAATACTCTTCCTTTATATTTAATATATCTTACATATCTTCTTAGGCTTTTTGCTTTCTTTGTTGTTAGTTCGTTGAACATGGATTGAGTTTTTCTTAAGGTTTCTATTTTTATTTTTTAAACTTTTCTGTCTTAATTTGGTTGAGACCAACTAATTATATGCCATGTTTGATGGACAAGATGGATGCGTTTTGGTGCTTTTCTCATGCAATACTTTCTATGGATGGGTTTGGTTATCTATGCCTTATATTTTTCACTCTTTTATATTCTTTAATTCCATTTGGAATACATTCTTTAGTTATATTACAGTTTGTGCTATTATTATTAGTTTGTGACATTTAATATTTGATGGCTAAAGCATACTCGTGGCTTGTAGCAACTGAACACCGGTGTTGCATCCCGTTTTGGGTCTCTTTGTCTAGTTTCCATGCTTCATGTACAGGTATATCGACAATGTTTTCCCACTAAACCTGTTAAACATGTTTTGGTTCTATGGATGGCCAGACACTAACTGAAGCACTCCATGCTTATGGCATTAATGTTTGCTATATTGGAAAAGTATATCATGAGTTTCAATTAGTTCTTTTCTAACAATTTTTGGTGACCATTGGATATATTAGGTATCGAATACAATAATCCACTATTGTATTTATAAAATTTACTTTTCTTTCCAATTAATTTATGGTTTTGTGTCTTCAATCATTTGTGATCATATATATATATATATATATGAACAATGCCTTCTCTTCCCTCTTCATCATTCTACCAAACTCCCAACTCTTTTGCCTCAATCGCCTCCCTAGCTAGTTAGTTTAATTAATATTCTTTCTCAGATACTTATGCTATTAATAAGACCACCTCTACACATGCCTAATATGGCCCTTTGCAATTTTGTGAGTATGATTTTAAGCATAGAAATGAGAGCGATTCGGAGTATCTTATATATAATGTATTATGGTTAATTAATTTTAAATATCTTATATAATTAATTTGTGGATATTTATTTATTTATCTAATAAGATCTTAATTATTTAATTAGTTTGGATTTTATTGATATGTATGGTGTGTGTGCATATATATATATATATAGAAAAGGACTCAACCTGCAAACTTGAGCTTGAGGGGTTATGAAATAATTGATTAAGCTAAAGAGGAGATAGAAAACCAGTGCCGAGGCGTTGTCTCCTGCGCTGATATTCTTGCAATGGCTGCTAGAGATGCTGTTTTCATTGTAAAATTCTATTTCTATTCACCTTTTAATTAGTCATTTTGTTTATTTATTTATGCTATTCTGGTGATCAGCTTATTTAATTTGTATTAGACAATTTTTCAATGAAGCATATAATAGGACAAGTGTTTCAATGAAATTTTTTTGAACTTTTTATATCAAATGTCTTAATGTTAAATGAATTTCAAAGTGTTGTTTGAGTACTTATTCTATTTGAATTGTACTATTTACTTATTATATTTAATGGGCTATGTTTGTATTTCCACACATCATATTAACAATAAAATGTGTGAGAAACAAAATTAATAAAAACAATGTATCTGGAGAAAAAAATAAAAAAAATTCTTATTGTGACGGTATAGAGATCGTCACAATATGTTTAATGTGACGGTCTACCGTCACAAAACCTTCACAGATGTTATATTGTGACGGTTCATACCGACAAGAAATCAATGCATTACATCACTATTTTTACAAGTGATGGTATCTAGATCGCCACAGTATGTTTAATGTGATTGTCGACTGTCACAAGACCGTCACGAATGTTATATTGTGACAGAATGTCTTATTAAAGTTTATTTTGTGACGAGTTCATTTCGGTCACACTTAATTTACTGTGACGGCATGTTGTCACAAAACTATCATTGCTGGTTAATCTGTGACGGACCTATGCCGTCTTAGATTCGTTGCCCGCGGTGATTTTTCTGTGAATGCGAATATTTGTGACCAAGATAACCCGTCACACAATGTTGGTTTTCTGCCATGGGGTGAATAGTAAGTGATTACTAAACTTTTTATGTCGGACCTATTGCGACAGCCGAGTGATGGATTTTTATCCGTCAGATAAAATAGTTTTAGCGACGATTCCGTCACATATACTATGCATTGTGACTAATTTGCTGCCGTCACAAAAAAGCTTTTTTTTTTTTGTAGTGTTTAGATATATTGTAAAAACAGAAAAACTATAGTATGTTCAAGATTTAGGCAAGCAAGAGAGAACAACATGATGTTATCAAGGAAGAAGAAAGGTTCCAAGTTAAAGATCCACAATATAATAAATGTATTGAGAATAGCAAAAACAAAGAGAACACCAAAAAAGATTCAAAGAGAAACAAGTATCCCATAGAGACAATGTTTTAGATAGAAAAAAATTTGTTTATTTATTTTCCAAAGTAAGATAAACAAATATTTCACAAAGAAACATTTTTCACAGAGAAAACAAACCTAAATATGGATAAAAAATCCTAGGTTCTCGAAAATTGGAAAAGACCTAGAATTTCAAAGATTTACAAAAGATCCGAATCAATTTTACAAATTTTGAAAAATCTAGGTTCTCCAAGAACGGAAAAGCTAGTCTCCGATTCCAATTGTTAGAAAACATATGCATAAACAAAACTAGTGATATAAAATAGAAATAACAATTAATAGAACACTCAGGTTTATCATGTTTCGGTCAAATAAGATTTACGTCCTTGTGCTCCGTTGAGAGAGCTTTATGCACTATATGAATGTCTGTTTACAAAGTATCAGAGAAGAACAAAGAAGACAAAAAAAAGAGATACAGAAACCCCAAAAAGATACACAGGTACAAACCTTAATCCAAAACACAAACAATCACATAGACAACAATGAAATCACACAGATTTCATAGAGATTGATTCTCTAAATCAATCTTTCACTCTCTCTCAGTGTTTTTCTCCTCTCTCTCTAATCGCCGCTCTCTCTCTCTCTTTAACTTTGTAAATCCTAATATCTGGTCGTCTGAAGGCAACAACAAAGAAAGCAATGAATATATAACAAACCAAATACGACATGGTTTGGAGCAGCTTCAGTGGAATCCAAAACCTTGAAAGTAAAACGAGAATGGTTCACTTAAAGAAATGCCAGCTCACCAATTAAAACCGTATGATTCAGGATTAAAACCTCACAGAATCCACTTGTTTTTTGGTTTTTTTATTTTCTTAATAAATTATCTTTGTATCTTAATAATTAATATTATAATTGAATTCTAAAAGCTGCATTTTCCTTTTCGTCCTCCAATTAAGGATATTAAACAATGCCGTACTTACCTAGAAACAAATTTTAATAATGCTATTTGTCAGATTTAATAGTCCTTAGCAATTGGATCCATATTCATTGGATAAATATCAATTGGGTTTTGTTTAATATTTTTTCAGATGCGAAAAGCAAATTTAAATTGCGAAGATGATAAATTGAAAAAAAAAAATTTACCAAGATGATGAACAGAAAAGCAAATCAGACTACCATTACTAGTCCAATTCGTTCAATATCAAAACAACTAAACAAACCTTTAAGAAGCTTTACAAGGCCAACAATGGAGGAATATTACTACCAAAATGAGAAGACCAAGGCTAATTAAAAAAAGCCTTTTTTAGCAACCATAACGCGCAGTATTTCTAACTAATTGAGCCCATGTCAGCCCTAGACAGTAGACACACAACTAAACAAGCAAAACACGCGTCGCATATTAAAGTTTAAATGCCAACGGTAAGAAACGAAAACGACGAAGCCTAACGAATAAAACGATATCAACCAGTTCTTTTCCTCGAATTTCTTCACTGCTTCATCATAAAGTTAACAGAGACCGAGAAAGCGCCATTAACATCAGAAAAAGCTCAATGTACATGAAGATCTACAGCAGAGATTGAAGAGCTGTTTGATGGGTAAACTCCACATCCAATGTCATTTCAACTAAGAAGCCATAAAAAAGCCCAGTGAAATTGGTCTGCCAACTATTTTCTCGCCACAACATTCTTATCAGAGATCTCTAATATACTCTAAAAACAATTAATTTGATTCAGTGACCTCGCCAATTTTAAAACTCATGGTAGTTTATTATTGGGTTGTGGTAACGAATCAGATTTTTAAGTTGTACCACTGTGGTATACATTGAAGTTTATAATGATGTTTGGAGAGAAGGTTAGAGTAATTAGAGAATAGCCAATGTCTATGTGAATTGGGTTTTTAAAAAACCAATCTCTAGCTCCAATCACTATAAAAAAAATTGATGTTTTGTGACGGAAATGTACCCGTCACAAAATACAGTTTTCTGTGTCAGAAATTTCAACTTCCGTCACAATTGTGGATTCATTTTTCATTATTTGTGACAAATTTTGTGCCGTCACGAATTCAGCTGGGCGGGAACAAATTTTTGAATTTTTGTTTGCATTTATTGACGGCAAATGACAAATGACGTCACAAATTGCCTTCCAAATATATTAAAATAATTATTTCAATTTATGTGACAGTTAGTACCCTGTCACAAATGCTCTAAAATTAAAAATTTTATATTTGTTTCACTGTTGGTAGCCAGCACAATAATAAAATTCAAGTGAAGAGGGGTTCTTTGACTTTGCATAAACTAATTTTGACTGAATTAAGTTTGTGCTTGAGCAGGAAACGACATCGCATGCAGACATAGAGACCAGCAGCTACTGTTTTCAATCTAGGAAGAGATCCATTTAAAACCCTTGTTCTGTTTGGCCATTACCATTTCTAGAGGTGTATACCAAGTGACGGCTTGGAGGGGAAATGGCAGTGAGGCAAGCGACAGCTCTCCGTTGTGCAGAAACCACAGCTCCGTCGTTCGCCGTTCGCTGCTCTCTTCCACTGGTGAGGCCTGCTGTTGTTTGTTTTTACACTTAAGATTTGTTTCTTTTTCTTTTTTTCTTTTATTCTTTAATGGCTGTCGATAAATAATATTGGTAATAAGGAAGAGGTCGATTCCGAGCACGAGTCCAATCCCCAGCCCAATTATGCTTCTGTAATACTTTTTTTTTTGTCGAACTTTTGTGTAAATTTTAGATTCAAATTCATATTAGGAATGCTGAAGTGATTGATATAAGGTGATTAACTTAGGCCCCCCTTTAAATTTTCTTGCTAGCTTGTTTTCTCTGCATGTATAGGAATTAGGGTCTACGAAATTTTTCTTCTTGATGATTACTAGCTGGTTTGTTGAATTATTTAAGTCTTTGTTTATTTATTAAATAAAACTTATGTATTGGCATAAGGATCAATAAGTAAAACTTTATAATTATACATTTTTGTTCGGAAGTGAAGAATGAGAGATGGATATTTGGAGGGTATTAATTTCTATGATTATTAATTTCTATGATATATAGAGGAGCCCACATTTGGTGTTCCAGGTTTTCAGGTGGCACTGATGATGATCAGGATTCAGGATTCTGAAGCAACAGCGCTGGCATTGCCTAAAACCAGTGGACAGTCGCTGACTACATTCTTCCTGATCTTTTTTTCTTCATATATATATATATATATATATATTATACAAGGTGACTGCTTTGGTACCACAGAAATTGATGGTAGTTAAATGGCCTTCTGCAAAATTTACCATCTTTCAAAATTCATCTGGACCGTTCATTAATTAGTTTAGTTTTTCTAATTTTTTATTTTATTTTTTTTATATGTATTGGTTTTTATTGTCCAGCCTGTGTTTTCTATTGACAGGATATATGAAAGATGTGTGTGGTTTGCTGGGTCGATCATTTAAGATCATGTGATATGCCTTTGCTTTTGTTATATATATGTGTGTGTGTGTAGATTTCTATATGTTAATGATTTGTAATTAATTATTCATAAATATATGTTGATTATTATTATAAATTTCTGGAAGTTTTTTGTAGGTCGCAACGGTACAACTACTTGCCTCTTTAATGGATGTTATATTAAATATCTATATGCACACATACACACACACACACAGAGTTTTGCTATATAAATGTTGGTGATAGAGACTAGTTCTCTTTCTTAAAATCTGTTTTTCTCATTTCTATATCTGTTGGGGGTACATGCCTACATTGCCGTATATGTAGGTGTACAATTACATGTAATTTGAAGTAAAATATTTCATAAGTTACGTATAATTAGGTACCAACGTTCACTTTAATATGGACATTAGTATGTCGGCATATAACTGTGTAAATTTCTTGGTCTTTGTTTGTTGGAGATACTACTAGTACATTTATGACTAGGTGATGGTTTTATTTTGTTTATTTATTCTTTTCAGGATGAAGGAGAAAGAGGGTTGGAGCCCGAGGGTGAAGGTGAAGTAGAGGGGCAGGGAGAGGTGGAAATAGAGAGTGAAGGAGATCTGCGTGAGGTAGATCCTGATCTTGGAGAAAGTGAGGGTGAAAAGATCAAAGTTCTCAAGAGGTTGAAGTAGGTGATCAAAGAGAGGAAAGTGAAGGATAATATAATGACAGTGATGAAAAAGAAGAGCTAACAAGCAGGAGGCGCAATGTCATTGAAAGCGGATCTGAGGAAAACCATTACCCTGACAATGAAGATGATGAAGTTGATCAGGCTAGAAGTCCAAGGTGTTTCTCTCTCTCTCTCTCAACACACACATGTTTTCCATATTTCTTGCTTTCACTTTTTCAAAAGCCTATTTGGATCTACATCAAGAATCAATTTTAGTTGTTCCTTGCATCCATTTTTATGATTCATTTGTAAAAGGTTTTCAGTTTGAAACCTGTAAAAATAAATTTGGATAAAAAATGAATTTTGTTTAGAAAAGAGCATTCACTACTTGGTCTTTCAGTTTTTGCATCCATTTCAATTATCAATTACCATTACATTTCTATATTGACTATTCAGGAAAGAAAAAGAGAAGATGTCAAGCTCACTATCAGATACTTATGTGTACTTTTGCTTGCAAAACCAAGCTATCTAGTTTGACTTTTACTGTGATTGTCTTCTTATCCATAGATTCCCTAAAGAGGAGGAGAAGGATGGTACTCATGTTGCACATACTGCTGCAGTGCGTAATGTATTTGGGGACTCTGATGATGAAGATGCAGTAGATTATGCCATTCAGAATGACATTGAGCATGATTCTAACGTGTGTTTTTCTTTTCCCTTCAATAAACTAATATACTCTATTTTGCATTCATTAATACTGTCAGCATCTTTAGAGTTATGATTGAAAGATGATATGACTTACTTTTCTGCCTTAGAGATCCCCCATGGAAGAAGGAAGCTATGAGAAAAGTCTAAGACCAGAAGATGTAGTGCCTGATGAGGATGTTCACTATGAGTCGGAAGAGGAAAACATCGAGGTGAAAACTAAAGAGAAACCAGTTGGGCACCCACTGGAGCTAGAGATTCCATTGCAACCTTCTCCTGCTCGGCCAGATAATGTTTTATCTTCTTTATCCTACAGATTTGTGTACCAATATTCTCGCTTCAAGAGGTTGTAAGACCAACCATTTAACAATCTGAATATATAGACAACCTAAATAACAAAATTGGGAAACTAAGAAATCCTCTTAGCTCCTAATCAATCTACTCTACAACAATTACAATATTTCCTCAACTCTGTAAGTAAATTATATATTGACATATAATTTCATAGAGAAGTATAGGAAAACCTCCACACTGTAATAAATAAATGTGAAAAAAAGAAGGTAGAAAGAGTGGGTTTGAGATGGAAAAGGAAAACAAGAGATTGAGAGGGAAGAAAAGAAAACAAGAAAGATGGAAGAAGAAGAGGAAGAGGAAGATGGTATCTCAAATTTGGTAAACTTATTTGTTGACAATAGTATTTTTGAATGAAAGAAAACCAAACCAAACGGAACCAAATCATATTTTAATTTATAAGAACTTACATCTATATTATAGATTTAAAAAGCACTTTAAAACCAGTCCATTTAACAAGTCAAAAATGAAATTTGCCATCAATGCCTATTTGTTCTCAAATTAGAATGTATATTTAATCATATTCATGTGTTTGTTGTTATTCTTATTATCATGTTTGGTGTATTAATTTATACTGTTAAGTTAAATTTCCAACTTTTCATCTGTGCTATCAATTGCAGGTCCTTAGCCGCTAATTTTGTTGCTTTGATATGGAATCTGTGCTATCAAATTATAATTTTTTTTTACCTTTTACTTGCTAGGTACTTAATTATTGCAATTTATATCTCAGCTGCTACAGTGGGAGCATTGGATTTTGTTTGTTTTTTTTTTGTGTAAATCTTATTATATGTGATACACTATGCTTAGTGTAATTGTGTTAGAATTTGAATGTAAAAGACATTTTGTGACAATACAATATTATCCATTTTAATGTAAATTGAAATTTTAGTTGTCACAAATATGTAAATAAAAGTGAATTTTTTTATTAATTAGTACATATAGACATGATATTATAGCATGAAAACAATGTATAAGTGACGGCTGAGAACAGTGACAATTATATATCTGTGACGGAGAACCGTCACAACAACAATGTTTAAGTGACGGCTGCGAACCGTGACAATTATATATCAGTGACAGAAACCCATCACATAGTTGTCACAGAAGAGTGTCGTTGGCCACACAAAACAAAGGGTCACAGTTGGGCAACTGTGACGGGAATCCGTCACAAAGTCGTGACTAAGCCACACAACTGTCACGGTTAGCTGGTCGTCACAATTAAGTAACAGTGACGGTTAACGGGTCACAGTTGTGCAGTTGTGACGGGAATCCGTCACAAAGTCGTGACTACGACGCCCAATTGTCACGGGTAGTTGGCGGTCACATTTAAGTAACAGTGACGGTTAGCCGTTACACTACTGTCACAAATGTAGTTATTGTGACGGAAGAGGATCTGTCACTTAATCTTTGCCGGCGGTGGCTCGCCGGAAAATTACAATGGGTTGGAATATAAGTGACGGATTTTAGCCGTCACTTAAACTACATTTTTTGTGACGCTGAACAGTAAACGGTCACTGAAGAGAATTTGTGTCGGGGCTATTGCGAAAGCACTGTGACAGGTTAGTTACCGTCACAGTTAGTGGATTGTGTGACGAATCTGTCACACATACTATACGTTGTGACGATTTTGCTTCCGTCACAAAACATCGATTTTTTTTGTAGTGTCATTAGAGATACAATTGTAAATTTTGAATTTAACCAGATTTAGGTGAAATCTCTACCCTTTAGTTTAAAATATCACTACTACAGAAATAAGCTATCGATGACTGCCTTATTTTTATATAGACGTCGGTTAACAAAGAAAACAGACGTTGATACACTAATACGACGGTTATTAACTTTGGCAAATAATAAAGACGATGAGCCGTCGTATAAAAAAACAATCAACGACGGTTATAAACAAAACCGTCGTCTATAATTTAATCAAAGACGACGGTTTATAAAGAAACCGTCGTCTATAAATACTTAAGACACATGGCATCCACGTTGCTGCCATGTGTCTCTTTGTAGAGAATAGACGACGGTTCTTTTTTAGAAACCGTCGTCTTTATCTGGGTAAAAACGATGGTTTTAAGCTAGAACCGTCGTTTTTACCTCTCCCTAAAAAAAAAAAAAGACGACGGGCCTGGCTTGACCCGTTGTTTTTATCTGGGTAAAAATGACGGTTCTAGCCTAGAACCATCGTTTTTACCCCACCCCGAAAAAAAAAAAAAAAACTACTAGCCTAGTCTGGACCCGTTGTCTTTATCAAAACGGCATCACTTTGTAGCCATGTTATTTGGGTAAAAACGACGGTTCTAGCTTAGAACCATGGTTTTTAACTCCGTGTTTTGTTCTTTACACGCATCTTCCTCTCTCATTTTCCCTCACTTCTTTAGAAACCCTAAAGCATCTGCCCTCACTTCTTTAGAAACCCTAAAGCATCTGCCCTCACTTCTTTAGATATCCTAAAGCACCAGCCGCTGTTTGCTCATCTTCTACATTGTGGTAGCCGTTTTCTCATATTCTCCATTGTGGTCGAATTACTTCTTCATTTCACAAAAACTTTAAGGTTAGTGCTCGGCAATCTATTTAAATTGTTTTTAACAAATTGTGAATGCATTATTCCATGATAATGTTTGAATCCGTGTATTGAAAAGTTTGAATATTGAATATAATGCATTATTTTATTTGAATATTGAATGTATTTGTTAAGTTGGTTGTTAATTTGTATATTGTGTATATAATCGAAAACTGTATAAATTATCCGGTGATATATATGAAATCCTATGATATGTATTAAACTCGATGATATGTATGAACTACTCGTGCATATATTGTGTGAAAAATTGTATATGAGAGTTTTAGTTTAATTAGTAATTTTGTATAAGAGTTTTGTAATTAGAATATATTTAATATAATTTTGTTTAAATTTATTTAAAAGCCGTTGAAAAAAAAAAACATAGACGACGGTTCCAATCTTAAACCGTCGTCTATATATTTGCCCCGTGGACATCCACGAGACTTTAGCGTGGTTTTAGACGTCGGTTTTGAACCGTCGTCGATGTTTTATGACTATAGACGAAGCCTCATTAGATGACGGTTTTGTGTCCGTCGTGTAAACATTTACGACGTCGGTTTTTCACCGTCGTTTTTGACCATATTTTCTAGTAGTGTATACTATAATTTTGAGAAAAAAAGTATCTATTTTTTTTTTTCTATTATATAGTTTAAAACATTCAACTGTCTTATCTTGAAAGCGGGTAAATGAATTTTTTGTTTATTTTTAGCATTATTAGATCAAGTCAATATATATTTTACATTGACTAACACCCTTTTTATTTGTGTGATAGTCATTGTACATTGATTTGCTCCTTTTTATTGGTGTTAAAATCCCCATCATCAAATAAAAATTAAATTATATTTAATTAATTAATTAATTATCTTGGACGGCATCAAAATCGTAGTCTCAATATGTAGAATGTCATGACACTATAGTTGCATATTATTTAACATGAAATTAATTATTTAGTACAACTGATAATATTCCAAGGAATTTTTTAATATGATCTTTTGTTCTTGTTGAATTATCACTTTTCTGAAAAGCTTAAACTATTAAGAAGTGAGTTATTTAGTATCGATTATAGGGTAAAGACTGCCTAAGACCCCCTAGATTGTCACGGCCTCTTATTTTTTATTTTATTTTATTTTATTTGTATATAGTAGGTATATTTATATATATATATATATATACGATATATATAATTATATGTGTTCAAATAATATACTCATATATTTATAATATCAAAATAAAAATATATTAGGGTTAAATGCGATTTAGTTTTCTGAACTTTTAGGGGTGTGTGATTTCGGCCCTAAACTTCATGTTTGGTCAATTTAAACATGAAAGTTTTCAAATTTGTACAATATGGGCTTTTGATTTTTCAAATTGGTTCAAATTGGTTCAATTTTACTATTTTAGTGTACAGACTGTTAAGAGGTTTCCTCTCTTAATTTGCAGTGTCATGAGCGGTGTTTTCTAGTTGATTCGAATTGTAAAGCTGACATGGTTTTGCTACTCGAAGTTTGCCAGTTTGTTGTCGTTTGTTTCAAATTAAAAAAGAAAATGGATCATGTGTTTGTCATGTGCATCTTATTAGCAGTTTTTCTATTGAAAATTGTGAAATTAAACAAATTTGCGTAAATTTGAAAAATCAAGGGCCCAAATCGAACCAATTCAAAAATTTTAAGGCTTAAATTTGACCAAACATGAAGTTTATGGTCGAAATCGCACAACTCTAAGAGTTTAACGTACAAAATTACAATTAGCTCTATAGATTATTAATTAACAATGATGGTAAATATTTTGGAAAATGTAAATATTTAATATTAATTATAACAATTTTTTTAAACTGTAAATATTTTTAATTATATTAAAGAGTATTAAACTGTAAATATTTAAAATTAATTATAACAATGATTACCCATTTTTTGATAATATTTTTTTCCCAGTTTTAGGTTGTATTAATTTTCTAACATTATCTTCTCTCTTCATCTTCTTCTTCATGTTATCTTTTTTCTCCATTTTCTTCATCTTTTCCAAACACTGGTTTCAATTTATTTGTCTTCAAAATTAATAAGAAAGCATTTTTGGAAGAAAATAGCGTTCAAGTTAAGTTTCAAAGTTAGTTTTTTTTTTTTTTTTTCCAAGAAGTAAGAAAATAAAATTGTTTGATCTTTGCCTCTCTCTCAATCATAGATTCTTGCTCTAACGTTTTATATTCTATTTGCATACATAAATTTAATTACTATTATTTATTTTGAAATATCATATAAAATTTATTAAAAAAATTATATATAGTTAAGGCCTCATTTCTTTTCATTGCCTAAAGTCAACCCTTGAGTTATTATTATTTTTTTTTTGAGTTCTTACATGTGTATTTTTTTTTGGAGTTATTAAATTTTGAAAATAGTTACTAAAAGATATTTGACACTTTTAATTATGTTGAATTAGCACTTGTTTAATAAATCTAAGCTATTAAGAGGTAGTTTATCATTTCTTTTATTTTCTACTTAAATTTTGCAAACATACAAGATTAATTACTATAAGACAACAAGCCCATTCAAAAGCAACCCAATTCTCTTATTAACCCACAGTAATGGTATTATGGAGAGCAAACTGGTCACAGTTAGGAAACCTCCCACACCCACACACACGCACATTAATTCTTCAGTGATTGATAGTTTATCAAATTGGGAGTAACAAAATGATATAGATAAAACAAACCACACTATGCAATACAATAATTTATGAGTACAGCACCAGCACAAGAACAGGGCCAACCAGGAGAAAAATTTCTATGCATGGTTATACCGGCTGATGTGGTAGGACCGATCAACAGAAAATAGTAGCGTGTTACTTTTGGTTAAAGAAATAATTTTTAAATTTTTTTTCCTTTCCTCTTTATTTATTTATTTTCTTAATTTGAGATTTTAAAAAAACATTCTTCTTATATTTTCTTTATTTTAGGTTAAATGCAATTTAGTATTTTATAATTTTAAAATTGTGCGATTTTGGCTTTAAATTTTTTGTTTAGTCAATTTAAACCTTAAAATTTTCAAGTTGTGCGAATTTGTCCACGTTTGGATGTACTATTATTGGGATGCACGTGACAAGCAAGTAAGTTAGGGTTAGTTGCAATTTAGTATCATGAACTTTTATAATAATGCAATTTAGGCTCTCAGTTTTTCAAATTGCAATTTTTTTCTATTTAACAGTTTCAATGAACATACTGTTAACGGGATATACGTGGCAAGCATGTATTTATTTATTTTTTTTAATTTGAAAAAAATGATAGAGCAAACCATCAAGCATTCTGCCACAAGCCATGGAAATGCATGGTCGAACCATCCACCGCTAGCACCATTTATGGCAAGCGGATAATTGCAGCTCATTTAGCTAACCGGTGAGTTTCGAACAGTGAAACTATGTCATCTATACAACTAGAATCAGCCAAAAAATCACCACTTATGACATTGCAAATTAAGAGAGAAAAAGAGTCATGTGCTGGTCACATGCACCCCATTAACAGTCTTTCAATTGAAATTATGAAATTGAACAAATTTGCACCAATTTAAAATTTGAAGGCCCACATCACATAATTATGAAGTTCGGTGCCCAAAATGCACAACTATGAAAGTTCAGAGTACTAAATTGCACTTAACCTTAATTCAAATGCTTATCACGTGCATCCCGTTAATAGTTCGTCCAAGATTCCAAAAAAATAGTTCAATTGGACCAATTAGCACAAATTTAAAAAGATTAATTTAAGGCTTAAATTGACTAAATATCTAGTTTAGAATTAAAATCGCACAACCCTACAAATTCAAAATACTAATTGCAATTAACCCTATCTCCTTTCACCTTGTGTCAATCTCTTCATCGTTTTCCTTACCCTACATTCTTTCATTTTGTGACTTTTTTTTTCTATTTGTTATTCAGTTTTTTAAAGAAAACCTGCTGCTTGTTAGGGTTGGGGAATTAAACGAATAATCAAAAAAGAGAGTAGTATAAAGTAAGAAAAAAGTTTCAGAATTTAACAAATATTTAGAAGTGAAGGAAAAAATAGCTACAGATGAAAGGAGGAGAGGAAGATGAAGAGAAAATGTTTAGGAAGAAAAAGTATGGAGATTCTGGACTTTGAAAATAATAATAATAATAATAATAAAAAAAATAATAATAATAATAATAATAAAATAATAATAATACTAATAATAATAGTAGTAGTAGTAGTAGTAAAAACTTGACCGAAGGAGGCCAAGAAATTGTTCTGCACGCTCAGAAAAAAACACTTGTCAAAATTTTAATGGGCAGTCGCACCAGCTGACATGGTGCAAGTCGCACATATGTTTTTCTAGCCAACTGAGGGAACTTCCATTGCAAAAAATGTGAAGCCAGACTATTGGCCATCATATGATATTTTTGTTTGGTAGATGGCAAGGTGTCGTTTTGAGCACAACCATAGGCACATATATAGGATTTGATCTTATGAGCAACATTACTAATTTTGATCTTATAATTAAGCAACATTGCTAACTTTATCACCAGCAACATATAGCGGTAAAAACCAATTAATTTTATGGGATTTTAGTATTTTCTACTTTTGCATTTTTATGATTTAGGCTTTCGACTTTTAATGTTAAGATTTAGACATTCGATTTAAAATGTGTTGCAAATTGGATTATATTTGATTTTTTGATTAACATGGTACTACCAAAGTGCAATATTTAAATATAGTAGGTAATAAAATGTCAAAATTTTGATACTAAAATATATTGAAATGCATTTAGCAAGTAATACAGAAGTTGCCAAGTTGATGTATGTATGATGCTCTGCTGAAATAGGCAATGTTGATTTCTTGGTCAAGCTCATTCGCTTCCATCCCGACCTGCTCTGGAATCTGGATAAGAAATGAACAGAGATGTAGCATTTTTAATGTCAGCAGTTGAAAAGCACCGTGGAAAATATCTTTAATATATTTTTTATTTTCCATATAAGCCAAAAACATAAAACGTTAATTATCAAAAGAAAAAAAAAACATAAAATGTTAGCGAAGAGCGGACGATTTGCTGTTTCTTCAATCATTTGATTTATATAAACAAGGGTTAAATACACTTTATTACATTTTATTATTCAATTTATTTAAATTATAATTTTTAGAATTCATTTAAACACTTCAAAATTTTTAATTTTGCAACAAATTACAATATGATTCAATTAGGTTAGTTTTAATAGATTTTGTCTAAATTGGATGCACATGGGACTCTTTAAAATTTATTTTATTAATTTTTGCTAATTTATTGAAATTGAAAAAAGAAAAAAATTGATCAATATTTTGTGATTTGCTGACAAACAATGACTTGGCAATTGAAAATCCAAACAACCAATTCTCCCAAATATATGATTTGCTAACCAATAATTATTGTGGAGAATTTGTAGTGTCGCTTTTAAAGAGCTACATGCGATGCAAATGATCTCAATTTAATTGAATTTATTAGAACTAACTCAATTGGATCATATTGTACTTTTTTACAAATTTAAAAGTATTGAAGTATTAAAACTATTTGAGGATATTGTATTGAAGTGTTAAAATTAATTATAGAGACTTCATGTTGAAAAATTATAAAACTATTTGAGGATAATCCACATCAAATAATAGTAAATTTATTGATTATCCTTCCGGATCTCTTGTCATTCAATAGCATGTAGATTTATGAACATAACATTCACCATTGATTGATTGAGTGCTTGGTTTGATGTTCCTGATGTTCATGCCTGAGATTGCTGATTGCTTTCGGCCATTAATTACTGCAAAATAATAAGCAGGTTAAGAGACCACTATGAAATATACTCTCTCAACGTAACCTCTTTCTCTTTAGGTCAAATAATATGTATATTTTAAAATAGTGGCCCCCATATCATATTTATAACCCACACAAAATAATAATAAATATAATAATATTTATTTAAAATAGAGATGAGTCCAATTATATTAAAACTTTACTGATTTAGAGGTACTTTCATTTGGTGTAATTGGTCCACCAAAGAATTAAAAGAGAGAGATTTCAATGGGCCTTTTTATTTATAATTAACCAATGTATCCAATCCCATTATTGGAAACTGAAGCCCAGTAAATGAGTCCACCTGATTGTGCCTAGTTCACACATAATTATTCTAACAATCTTCCACTTGGATGACATAATCATCAATCATAATTTAAACACCAATGATCATTTCAGTTAAGCATATAGTATACCGATAGGGTATAACAATACACATAACATAGATCACAAAGATTCAATATTATTAAATCTCAAACAATAACCATCACCATTTCAACCATGCATATAGTGTATTGACATGATTCAGTAATATACACAATCTAGTATGAATAGCCTTAATCAAGAAAAATCCCACATCTCAAAACCCCCCGGAATAACAACTGGCGGTGATGCGAACAGCCATGACAGACATGCAGAACAAGATGAACTCCTTTATGGAACAATTCGGGGAGTTTAACTAGACCATCATTCAGCGCCTCTTTTAGAGCTCCCCAGAGATGACTTTTCAGTTCTCGTCGTCTCGGAGCACAGGCTTGCACTGAGGAGTCACAACGCGACTAGAGGCATCACTGCAAGGCCTAAGGCTGTAAATCCCCAGAAAATTGTTGAGTCGGGCCAGACGTGGGCTCAAGTCACACAAACTCGAAGCAGCCCTGTGACTAGACTTGAAGCCCAGCGGAAGTATCCCAAAAAGGAGGAAAGATGCGAAACAAGAAGCGTCATCACAGTCTCGGAGCCCTCCCAAATGGACTGATCACAAAGGTGAGCGTGAGGAGATCCCTCGGTCTGACAATGAAATAAAAAGGTTGGTCCAAAAAGAATTGAAGAGGAAAAGGCACACGTTCAGTGCAAGTTACAAAGAAATCTCTGTTGAGATAACAACACCTTTCACAAGAAGAATAGAGAGGGTAGACCCACATTTTTGACTTTTGGTTCCGAGTTTAGAACTCTATGATAGCAGCGCAGACCTGAGGGAACACATAATGCGCTATCACAAGGCAATGGTGCCATTTGGAATACCTCAGGATAAAAGATAGGCTATGATGTGCAAGATGTTTGGCAATAGCCTTAAGGGACCTGAACTGACGTGGTATTACGGACTAAAGCTAAGGTCCATCGACTCTTTTGGAAACCTGTCCAAGAAATTCCAAGGGCAGTTCAGCCTTAGCATGAAGGCTAAGAAGGAGCTGAGTCATCTCTTTTCCGTGGCTCAACACAGAGACGAAACCTTGAGGTCTTACACTCAGCGTTACAACAAGAAGATGCAAGAGGTAACAAACTACCACTACTTGGTGGCAGAACAGGCGTTTAGGAAAGGTTTGATCAATGGGACCCCATTTTATGACTCTCTGACCATGAAAACGCAGATGAAAATGGTCGACGTTTGAATTTGTGAAGCTGGAATACGATCAAAGGATGTTAGCAGGAGATAGGCCAAAGGAAGCTGGAATACGATCAAAGGATGTTAGCAGGAGATAGGCCAAAGGAACAAACAGAATGGTGCAGGGACACAAGAAGAGAAGTGTCAATAGTGGAGAAACCGGAGCGTCAGAATCGTTTGGACAACATAAATCAATCTCGAGTACCAACCTCCGCGAATAGACATTTCACCCTGAGGTCTGCTCAAGGGAAAAAAGAAGTACCATAGCCTTTCAAGCATTACAGGATTAGATTATCCCTTTCCCAACTGGTCAAGCGTCTATAGGTCAGAGAGACGTAATGTGGCCATTTAAGATGCAAGGCAACCCGCGTGACAGGGACGATTCCAATTACTACACCTTCCATGGTGACTACGACCACCTTACCGAGGACTGCATGCATTTAATGTGGGAAGTGAATAAGCTTAAAAATAAGGGAACATAAGAGATTTTGTCTTGAGTGGAGGACAAGGCCCCACGAAGCAGAAATGAAAAATGAGAGATTCAAAGTCGAGTGTGAACGAGAATCAGCTGGAGGAAGAGGCCGCAGACTGTTCGGTAAACACCATCAATGGAGGATTCTCCAGTGGGGTTGAGACAATGGTAGCCAAGAGAAGTTGCTTCAGGTAGCCGAGGTAGCAATGGTCGGGTCTTTCGGCTGAAGCATCACGAGTCACCCCGGTATTACATTTACCAGTCAGGATGCTCAAAGTCTGACTTCCCTCACAATGATGCCCTCATTATAAAGCTGACTATAAGTAGGCGATTCATGAAGATGATTTTAGTTGACACTGGTAGTTCGGTGGATATAATTTTTTTGTCTACACTGAGGAAAATGAAATTTGATGAGGGGACGATCGAGAAGGTCACCTTCAATTTAGTTGGTTTCAAAGAGAGCCAAGCGCCGTCATTGGAAGAGTAGTCATGGTAGATGAGAAAATCAATTCTCTTCAAAGAATTTCTAATTCTCTTCAAAGAATTGATGGCAAGCTAGACAAGCTTGTTGAAAAACTTGTTATGGCAGATGAGAAAATCAATTCTCTTTCAGAAGCGAAAACCAATTCTCTTTTTAAAGCTTTTTATGAGTTTTTATGAAATAAAAGTTTAAAAATAAGCAAAGAAACTTATAAATAAACTATTCATCCTATGTATTTTGATAAATTAAAATGCCTCTCCCAAACTAAAGCACCCAGCTCTACTACGAAAGAGGTATGCAAATTACACACTCATCTCCAAACTAAAGCACGTCACTCTTCTATGGGAGAGGTTTTACACACTCCTCCCATAGTATGGCAGTGTGCTTTAGTTTGGAAGAGGTATTTTAATTTATCAAAATACATGGGATTGGTAGTTTGTGTATGAGTTTCTTTGCTTATTTTTTAAACTATTATTTCTTAAAAACTTATAAAAAGCTTCAAAAATATTAAAAAAAAATATTTGGGTTGTTATCCGTAAAATTTTTAACATCATAAAAAATAGAAAATATATTTTCAATGGATTCAAAACTTTTCCAATGGATTTGGAATTTTTTGAACCGCTTCGAATGGGTTTGGAAGAATAGAAAGAGAGAGAAAGAACTTGCAGAGAGAAGGAAAGAACAAAANAAAAAAAAAAAAAAAGAGAATGAAAGAGACATAGGGGGCAAATAAAACTGGTAAAGTAAAAGAGAAACAACATTTGTTTATGATTTTGGCTCCTTATTTTGAACAACACACCGCCCATGGTTAGACGTTGTGTTGTGTCACGGGCGATGTGCATGGAAAACTTCATCCTCACTGCCTATGGATTAACGCACTGCCTTTTGGAAGGAAGCAAGCAAGCTTAGCGACCAATTAGCAAAGCAACAACAGGTGCAGCTGATTCTATTTCCTATTTTTTATTTTTCTCTTTCTATTGTTTTGGTTATTTCCGTTTCTAGATGTTTTTTTTTTTCTTACTTTCTGAATTGAATTAAGATTTTTAAGCTTAGCTAATTCTTGAGCTTCGTAAAGCTACAACTTTATTATATGTTATCAATTTTATTTTTTGTGTTTTAAAAAAAAAAAAAGAAAATTAGTAAGGAATACCTTAGCTTTACCAGAAAAGTTTAAGATTGTATGAGTTTTTTTACTCTAGTTAATTTCTTAATTTTTGCTTTTGTTGAAATTTTTTGAACCACTTCGAATAAAAATGGAAGAAAAGACAGAGTTTGCAGAGAGAAAAAAAAAAAAAAAAAAAAAAGAGAGGGATGAGCTGATAAAAGTAAAAAAAGAGGGTTAAAATGGGTTTTTCAATAGGAAAGTTGATGAGCTAGTGGGCATAAATCATTAGAAAAAAAAAGACGTGCTAATGTCATAATTGCCCCAACCATGAGAATCCGTACAAATTTCCTTGAAATAATTGTCTATTTTAGGATTTTCTTTATAATAAACTGACTATATATATAGATATGAGTCAATTTATCGTATGAAAATTTAGTGTGAACTGTTATTAATAGTAGATTATTAGTGTGACACATTTGTCACTTATTATAATTTTGAAGCCACAAACAACCAAAACTTAAGTAATGAGGCCCAAATTAAAGGCTGTGTAGTTCAATTGGATCAAAAGTCTACGATTTCAATGGTCTAGTCCAACAACGTTAAAAGACTTTGAAACAAAGTGCATTGGATCTCAATTGGTTTATTTTCCTTTAAATGAGAAGGAAAGAAAATATGCATGCATGAAACAAGCTCTATTCTTTATCCTTTACTCAGCACCTCGCCCTTTTAACTAAAGATTGGTCCAGTATTTATAGGTGTTTTGATGCTCGATGAAATCAACATCTTAGGCACATTGAATGCTTGATTCCTTCATTGAATGCAAGCGCCGCATATGTTTAATGCACGTTGTGTGCATTAAATAAGGTGGCTCATATGCATGAGTTGAGATGACTACATGTGTCTCTGCTAAAGTGCTCGTGTCTTCGCTAAAGTGCTATTGACGTGGGTGCCGCTCGGACACAACTTTGCTGAGGAACCTAGTTTGTTCTTTATCCGATTGGAAGAAAAAGAAATTGTGGGGGAGCGACTAGTGTGCAGGCTCGTTGTTCTGGTCGAGTTTTGCGGGCCTAACAACCAGTTTGTGTCATCTTATGCCACTTTAGGGCCCAAATTTTCAGTGGATCTATCTCTAGACCCAAATCCATAATTTTGCCCACACATATAATATATCAGTGATGGTCCACACTATAAATCCACACAAAAGCCTGACTTTACATATATGTTTACCAAAAGCAAAAAATGCATATATGCATCGACAGACATTGTAGCATGATTTCTCAGAATTTAAAAAGTTAAGTTAGTTACCTTATACCTGCCCAAGTTAAGGACAAAAACAACAGAGAAAATCCCATTATCTTTATCTTCATTGTCCTCTAGTTTAACAACAGAACCTACTGTGGCTGCCCCTACATCAAGTCCACAAAACCACTCAAATCCCATGCTTTACGATCAAGGTAGGTCCAAAGCGAGGTCTGTATTCCATGAAAATTCTCAGGTTTGGGATCCAAAAACAAATATCCTACTAGTACTTTCACTCTTTCAAAAATAAAAATTCAAACTTTTGCATTAAATTTCTCAAAGCAAAGCAAAATCATAAAAACCCAATACAGACAAACCAAAAAAAAAATGCAAATTTTGCTTACATTGGACTCTGTTTCTCCTTTATGTGGTTTTTTCCCATTGAATTTTACTCACAAAGGTTCCAGTCTAGATTTTTTTCCACTTGTTTCGTTAGGTCTGCGGTTTATGCCGTTTGTATTGTTTTGTCCTCTAATTTCTGTACCTTTTTTTTTCAATATATTTGTCATTGAGGGTTTAGCTCGATAGGTGGCGCTTACACAGAAAGGATTTTTGACTTTTTTTTATACCTTCTTAGATAACTTTTTTAAATCATCATCCTCGTCATCATTCAGTTAATTTATCATTTGCATTTATCTTAAAAAAATGAAGAATTAACAATGAAATCGTGGGATTGAAAAACGCGGTATGTCCCCTTTTCAGTTAGATTTGATTTATTAAATTTATTAAATAAAATTCTAAAATTTATCATTTGTAATTAAAGACAGCTGATTAAATTATTAATTTTATTATTGTTATTATTATTATTTTATTACTGATTTCGGTCATAGCAATTTAATATTGCCTTTTATTTTCTAGGTTCGATGTATGTGTGCCTCTAGGCAACTACATTATAAATTTAGATTCGCATCTCTAATATCATGTTCAATTTATTTCATAATCAACAAATTGATGAGATCAATAATAGTCAGCGGTGCAGTAAACATCATAATTAAAACATTCACTTAGGAAAATAATTTACAATTAATTAGGCAAGCATAATTCATGTGTAAATGCGTTACAGCTTATAAAATTGGCCTTAAATTATAACTCATTTGTATTCAAATTTTTCTTTTCTCTTTTAAAGGAAAATTTATAATTAGATGAGTCGTCAGCCAACAAATCTCTTACAATTAAAATTGAAAATGCTATACCTTCCTTGAAAGACAAGTTTCACGAAATACACAAAACAAATAATAATAACTAAAAAATATTGTTGAACGACATCTAATTTTTCAACTATCACGGAGTGCGACATCTAATAATAAACAAATAATAATAATTTTAGTTTGTTTTGTTATATATATATATATTGCAAAAATATATTTATATAAAAACACACAGTGTAATAAAATTAAGAAGAGTATGGCCTATCACAAATAGATTGGCTTAAAAGCTCATTTTGACGTGTGTTTATATATATATATATATAATTGTATAATAAAAATAATGAAATTGATTGTTGAGTTTTGTTCTTATCCATCAACCAATGAAAACAAATTACCCAAAAAAAAAAAAAAAACTAAATTTGTCTTATACGACGGTGACAACAAGGCGACTGGCGTTTTCTGAAATGGAATCTCTTTAGCAAGAGGATCATTTTTCTGATTTCCACTTTTGTTCGTCAACAAATTCCGGCTGTAACAGTTCACTAATATATATATATAAAAGTTCAGGTCGTCCTATTTTTATTTTTTGTAAAAATATAGATTTTAAATCTCTAATATTTTTATTTCTTACATTTTATCTTGATTTGATTAATTTTTTTACCTAACTGATAAAATTGAAAGTCAAAATTTAAGATTTAAGATGTAATTTTAAAAAAGTCAGATCGTGCTCACGAAGACTAACATATGTGTGTGTATATATATATATATACATGTATATAATCAGACTTATATAAAGTTAATTTATTAGTTTTAAAATAAATATTTTATTTTTTAGTCTTTAGATAGCTTCAAAATTGGAATTAAAAAATACATTTATAATTTATCTGACAAAATTCACTTTTGGTAAATAAAATTTTTGCGCATCAATAAATTTATATTTGATCAAATCCTGTGATACAAAGGCTAATAAAAAAAGACATGATTTTAAAATTATGAGATCAATCTGATATGAACCTGAATATATATGCATATATAAATATTTAGATGCATGCATACATATCTCATAAGAAGGTTTTCGTTTTCTTAGATTGTTGTCTGCTCATCAACCAACCTCAATTCCCAGCTCTCCTTACCGCAAGGTGTCTTTGTATTTGTTTATTCATTTTTAAGTAAAACATACTCAAAATATGGAGATTCATTTCTTCTCGCCCAGAAAGTTTCTCTTTTCAAAATTACTCAGTGTTGAAATAATGCTCCGAATTTGGAAACACACAACTGATTACTTAAAGAAAAGAGAAACATGGTAAAATTACTTAGAGGTTAAAAGCAAGATTTACTGACGAATATTTGATAACAATGAAGTATCAAATGCGTTAATTAGTTTCTATTATTTTTTAGTTTTTTTGTTGAGTTTTTTTTTTTAATTATAATTAAGCATTGATAAGTACTATTTAATGTTGCAGTTCCATTAAATTCAGGTGAACATAAGCTAAGAACAATGGCAGCGGCAGAAGGTGAGCCATTTGGTTTTCTTATTTTCTTTTATTTTATTATTATTTTGTTTAGAAGCCATCAATATTATGCTGCATAATAAGTTTTTCTTAATTTCAGCAAAAATAAATTTGGACAAAATATACATACATATAGATGTCTAGTGTCCTCTTGTCTATTCTTTTTCCTGATCATGCATAACAATACATACAAATAAGTGAAATTAATGAAACTCAGATACTTTAATCACCCCCAATACATATATATTATGTGTGTGTGTATAATATATATATATATATATATATATATATATTTGAAAGTTATAAAATAAGTATACACTTTTAATCAGATCTCAGTTCCTATATATATATATAGCGTACCAAAATGTTTTGAGTGAGAAAATTAATATTACTTATGCTTTTGAAGATTGTGTTTCATAATATGATTTATGAGGGTCAATTATTTTAGGTAATATATGTTTGGAGCTTATAATAATTGTTCAATAATACATGAAAACATATATAAAAAGTCTAACATAAAAATTACTGAACAAGGGGAAACAGCTCTTCATGTAGCTGCTCTAGCAAGACATGAAAAATTTATAAAGAAATTGGTGAAAAAGCTGAATCCAGAGGACATGGAAATTTGTAATGATAAGGGAAACAATGCGCTCTGCTACGCTGCTAGTTCAGGAGATTTGAAGATTGTCAAGCTTATGGTCGAAGCCGGAAACAAAGAGCTGTCTAATCCAAACACAGGAATGAAACCCCTCATGGTTGCTGCTTCTTCAGAGCACTCTGAAATTATGAGATATCTTTATACCAAAACTAATCTTCAGAATTGGTCTGCAGACCACCAGGCTGATCTATTCACTACTTATGTTCGTATTGGTTTGACCGGTTAGTAGATTTTTACTGAATTTTCCCATCCTTTTTTCCTCTGTTAATATTTTATTTGCTCTATTAATTTGAAAGACTTGTTGATGTTGTTTCTTTGATCATTTAAAATAAATAATTAAAATTATTACAGATATTACAAACGCAAGCCAACCATCAATGATTAAGGTAAGTTTGACTTTTGTTAATTTGACAAGAATTATGATTTTTTCCAAAAGCTTAAGCTGATAGAAAGTAAGTTATCATATCTTTTATATTTTATCTCTAGCACTCACCCTCACATGTAAGTCTGTTTGGATCCTTACATATGAATACTCGGCACGGCCTCATTTGAGCTCTTTTAGGTCTTTAAATTTAATTTTACTTTTGATGGAGTTATTAAGTTTCGAAACAACTAGATCTTTTTGACTATGATATTATATAGAATTACTATTTCTTCCAAAAACATAAGTTGATAGAATGTGAGTTATTATATTTTTTATATTTTATCTAACAACGAGAAATAAATTTCTAGTCTATATTTCAATATAGTTTCCTTCATAACTTATTCTAAGTATTAATTGTTTTTACTTGAAGCCACACTTTTAAAAGGATGCTACGTACAAATTGATCAAATGAAACATATGATTGTAGCAAGTTTTGAATTTTCTGAGGTAAAACTGTGTAGATTTGGCCTTAACAATGCTTCACCGGAACCCGGAATTAGCTACAGCACAGAACAAATATGGTGAGACAGCATTGCTTGTGCTAGCTCGCACACCTTCCATATTTCCTAATGGTAGCCAACCAAGATTGTTAAACAGATTCCTCAATTCATGTGAGTATATATATATATATATACATACAGATTTTTCCCTTTTTGGATTCCATTTGCAAATTTAATATCTGGTCTCCATGAATTCATATTCATAACAAAATATCTTGGTTTGGATCCAAATTAAGGTCAAAACACAAATCAATCAGAAGCTCTTCAACTGGTAGAAAAACTATGTAACCATGGTTTGAAATTTGACGAGGAGAGTCCAATAACAAGTAATACAGAAATTGCCAAGTTGATGTATGATGCTGCTGAAGTAGGCAATGTTGATTTCTTGGTCAAGCTTATTCACTTCAATCCCGACCTGCTCTGGATAAGAGACGGACAGAGAGGTAGCATTTTTCATGTCGCAGTTGAGAAGCGCCATGAAAATATCTTTAATCTGCTTATTGAATTAGGTGCAATCAAAGATTTTTTAGCAAAACGTATAATCGGAGACGAAAACAACTTGCTGCACTTGGCTGCAAAACTAGCACCTCAAGAAAAGCTCGACAATGTACGAGGAACAGCACTGCAAATGCATTGAGAGCTTCTATGGTTTAAGGTTAAATTCATAGTCCTTTTTATCAACATTTGGTTCTAAGATTATGTTCTTCATATCAATGGTTCTAGTTTTTAACAATTAAATATGACATTGAAAATTTACTAACACTATAATTTTTCATTCTTATCCAAGGCCGTAGAAAAGATTGTACCAACCACATACAGAGATCTCAAAAATTCTGAAGGAGACACACCCCGAGCTTTATTTGAGAAAACACATAAGAAATTAAGAGAAGAAGGAGAGAAATGGATGAAAGATATAGCCAAGTCATCTATGTTCGTAGCCACACTTTTGGTCATTTTAATGTTTTTCACAGCACTTAGTGTTCCAAAAGACGACAGTCTTTATATGGATTTCTCAACATCAAATGCAATATCATTATTCTCCTCCACATCTTCAATGTTGATATTCTGGTCCATCCTCACCGCTCGTTTTTCAGAAAAAGATTTCATTCTCTGCATAAAAAAGTTATTGATCGGAATCACGACGCTTTTCATCTCAATTGTGGCTTTGGTGATAACATTTTTGGTTACTATTCTTCAATATTATCATCATAGACGGATATTCGTATATGTTGTTCTAGGTTGTGTTCCTGTTATTTACTTGGCAATAATATATTCATTGTTAGTGGATCTAATCCAGTCCATACGAGATTCGAGATTTATGTTTCAATCATGTAAACGTTTGTTTCGCTAGGAATAATATAATATATAGTCCAAATCATACCAAGTAATACATGCACCTAGCTAGCTTGTAAGAAACTATAATATTTTGTTCTTCAAATAGATTTCTGGATATTAGTAGAAAATATTTTTGGATCCTGTGTATTCATTTGTTTATATATATATATAGATTTGATATTAAACCCTACTGTCGGGTTAATATTGTCCCGGACTCCCCCTCTCACGTGCTCAGCACACGTACCCCCCCAGATGTTTAATTCCCAAAATTCTCCCCCCAATTCCCACCTCCCCTGACTGCAACCCTCCCCCCCATTCCCACCTCCCCTGACTGCAACCCTCCCCAGCAACGATGAACCTCGCCCCCTATTACCCAGATCCCGACCTCCCCGATCGGTGAATCTCCTCCCTCCCCAGCTGCGCTGAGCGATTGCCCAGATCCTCCGTCCCAAGCGGAGCACGTCCTCGATTTGCAGAGACCAGCCCCGGCCTCGCCTAGCCTCGGGGAATCTCCTCCCTCCCCAGCCGCACACCGAGCCCAATCCTGCGCAGCCCATCAACGATTTTTTGTAGGTTCTGAATTTTTCTTGAACCCGATTTCCAGTTTTAATTTTTTTTTCTTTGTGGGCTGTACACATTTGTGTTCTGTGATTGGAAAATTTGTTTTGTTGCCTATTATATATTATCCTATTATATATTATTAATCAGAGATTTTGTTTGTTTAAAGGAAATTTTCTCGTTCTGTGATTGGAAAATTTGTTTTATTAACGTTTATATGGTTTCTGCATGTTTCTGTTGGTCCCCAATTTGTTCGTTTATATGGCTTATTGAAAATTAATGGAACAAATTGCCCAGCTCTCCACAGACAACTTTAATGAAGCTTCAAGCAATTGCATGTTTCTGTTGGTCCCCCATTTGACAACTTGAAAATAATAATGTTTAAGGAATACAAATAGAATATTAATGGAGCAAATTGCCCGGTTCTCCACGGACAACTTTAATGGAGCTTGAAAGCAACTGCATGTTTTTGTTGGTCCCCAATTTGACAACTTGAAAATAATAATGCTTAAGAAATACAAATAGAATTAATAATTATAAATAATAATGTTCTGCATAATTTTTTATACAGATTTGGTAATTTGAAGCTTAAGGAATACAAATAGAATTAATAATGACAAATAATAATGCTTTGCATATTATTTTTTGGTGTGGTATTTGTTTAGGGATTAATTTATACTCATTCTATGATTTTCAAAAATTTTAGCTTATTGTTGCAACAACATGTCAGATGATAGCGAAACACAGTGTTTTACTCCACAAGTTGCAGATGAGATCAAACCAAGGATAAATCAGGAATTTTCAACTGTAGAAGAGGCATTTGACTTTTATAATGTATATGCAAGACAGTGTGGATTTAGTGCAAGAGTTAATAATAGCAAAAGAAGAAAAAGGTGAGCTGGTGTGGAAATAATTTGTTTGCTTTAAGGAAGGGCATATAAATGACTATTATGAGAAGAATGAAAAATATACAGTTGAAAGATCAGATGAAAGAAATCGAGGAACTATTCGAGTTGGCTGCAAAGCTAAAATGACAGTGGTTAAACGGCAAACTGGATCGAAATGGGTTGTTAGTCTTTTTGTGGAAGAGCATAATCATTCTCTTGCAACTCCAACTAAAGTGCATTTGTTAAGGTCACATAGGAATGTGTTGGTAGCAAAAAGAGTTTTGAGCCAACACTTAGCAGAAGCAAATATCCCAACTTGTCAACAAATTAGAGTAATGGATATAGAAGCTAGTAATCCTCAAAATGTCGGATGTACTGAGAGAGATTTAAGAAACTATGTACATCGAGTGAGAGATGAGAAAAAAGAGATTGATGCATAATTGTTAATAGAATTTTTTTCTTCTGAGAGAGAAAAAAATCCAGCATTTTACTTCAATTATGAATTGGATGATGAAAATCGGCTTGTCATATGCTTTTGGGCAGATCCGTTTTCAAGGAGATCATATCATTTTTTTGGTGATGTACTCATATTTGACACAACTTATAACACTAACAGATATGATATGATATTTGCCCCTTTAGCAGGAGTGAACAATCATGGTCAAACTATTATTTTCGGATGTGCTTTGTTAAGTGGTGAGAAAAGTGAATCTTTCGTTTGGCTATTCAATCAATTTTTGGATGCTATGCCTAAGGGTGCACCTCAGGTTATTATTACTGATCAAGATCTTGGAATGACTAAGGCCATTGCTCAAGTTTTGCCATCAACTTATCATAGATTCTGCATGTGGCACATTCTGATGAAATTTTCTGAATTAGATGCTGTGCTTTATCGGGACAACTATATGTTGTTTAAAAATGTCATTTTCAATTCTGAAACTGCTGAAGAGTTTGAAAGTTGTTGGGTATAATTGATACAAGAACTAGGCCTAGAAGACAACATATGGTTGCATCAAATGTTTGAAATCCGTAGCAAGTGGATTCTTGCATACTTTAATCATATCTTCAGTGTAGGGATCCAGAGCAGTCAAAGAGCAGAAAGTTCACATGCATTTTTCAAAAGGTACATCTCAAACAAAAACTCACTGATGGACTTTATTATACGTTTTAATAGAGCAATTAATCATCAAAGACATGATGAGTTAGTTTTAGATAATGTTGATGTGAATGAGCAACCAAAGTTGAAATCCATGTGCCCAATGGAGATATAAATGGTCAAAATTTACACAAAGAGAAATTTTTTAATGTTTCAAGATGAGATGTTTGAAAGTGCTACATATTTTTTAAGTGGTACATTTGAGAATGATGTGTGTGATGTCCATATCGTGCAAAAGGCAACTGGGAGTAGTTCATCAAAGAGTCGACATGTTACATATAATAAGTATACAAACTATTTGTCATGCAGTTGTAGGTTATTCGACTTTAAAGAAATCCCATGCAGACATATGTTGGCATTTTTTCGTGTGAAACAAACCATGTTTTTACCAAGCAAATACATACTGCATCGGTGGACAAAAGGTGCAAAGGTTGGTGAGTTGTGGGGTAACGATGATCAAGTAATGAATGATGACGGCGACATGTCATTGGTGGCGAGGCATGCATGTTTATCTACCTCTGGTTCAACTTTAATTGATGATGGATCTCTCACTACCGAGTCTACTAAATTCCTTTTGAGTGAATTTGAATTGTTACGTGTTAAAGTTAAGGATATTAATGGTACCACAGTTGGAATGCCTAAATCAAGTAGCAGAAGAACAAAAGATAATCAAAGTATTAATAATCCAATGCATGTGAGATCAAAAGGTTGTGGGAGAAGATTGAAATCTTCGAAAGAATTATCAATTTCGAAATCAAGACTTTGTAGAGGATGTGGACTTCGTGGGCAACAACATGACAAAAGAAATTGCCCTAGGTTGCAAGAAAGGTAAATTTATAATTATTTTTTCGTTTCCATTTAAGTTCAAATTGAAACATTTAAATTCTGATTATTTCCATTTTTATTCATATATTTTTATCATCTAGATCCACAATCAATGATCAAGTGAAGATGATGAATTAGTTTCTCAAACTGATACATTTTTATACTAAAATTTTAAATTAATCTTTGTACGCGGTGGGTAATGTTATTAGTTTTTATTGTTCTTGATTTGTAGGATCAAATTTATATGGACGAACTAAAAGATTATGAAATGTTGATCAAGTAATGAATTTTGCAGTGAAGGTGATATTTCATAATGTAAATTAATCTTTTTTGGCAATTTCGTGCACTTTTTTATATGGATAAAAAATATTGGCAATTGATTAATGTTCAATCATGATAGGACTCCAATGGATGAGGCAGTGAGCAGGGAAAGATGGATGTTATTGGTGCTATAAATACTGCAGTTGCTCAACTAGAATATTACTAGTATCTCATTGTCAATTTATTATATATCTTATTTAAAACACTCAAATTAGCTCCTGGTGATATTTTTATTTTATGGGATTGGTTATGTTTATGATCCTTTTTTTTTTTATGAACTTTATTTTAATTAGTGAGATTTTTTGTTTTGTCTATTTTAATTAGTGAGACCTTTTGTTTTGTCTATTTTAACTAATAAGACATGAAATATCATTTATTTATTTTTTCCCATAAAATATAATTAATGGCATTTTTTCTAGTTGGTGTATCAATTATGTGGTAGAGCCACACTAAATGTTGGATATGTTGGTATTCGAATTGTGTGTGCATTATATTGTGTTATATAACTCCAATGATATTATAGAGTTCTTGTGTATATGTGTTATATAGGGCATAATCATATGTGTTGTGTATGCACATTGAAGGTATGTTGAATTGCTTGCTTAATTTTTGATTGTAGGAGAACCATATTTGTGCTGCAGAGTGGTTTTGCACTATATCTAGCATCACAGCTAGTGCTAGGTGATCATTGGATTGCAGCACACTAACATTTTAAAAAATTCAAAACCTACACTATTTTTTCAGTGTAGATATGTGTTTAAATTACATGCAATATACTAATATTTTTCCTATGCATGATAAACATATGTTGATATCAAATCATGGTCAAATTACATAATTACTACCATATATTAGCAGAGTAGCCAGAGTTGGCATTTCCAATTCTTTTACTAGGAAATTCATAATTACAGCTTTAATGTGATAAAAACCGGAGAAAAAATTTTCCAATAACAGAACACAGTGTCTACAGCCCACAAAGGAAAAAAAAAAATTAAAACTGGAAATAGGCTCGACGAGGCCGGGGCTGGTCTCTGCAAATCGGGGAGGTGCGCCGCTTGGTTTCCAATAACAGAACACAGTCTCTACAACCCACAAAGGAAAAAAAAATTAAAACTGGAAATTTTTTGTTGAGACAAAAAATTCAGAACCTAGATTGCAATCTGTACAGCCCACAAAGAAAAAAAAAAAAAACTGGATCGGGTTCTACAAAAAATTCAGAAGATGCACGGGATCGGGCTCGGTGCGCGACTGGGAGGGAGGAGATTCCCTGAGGCTCGGCGAGGCCGGGGCTGGTCTCTGCAAATCGGGGAGGTGCGCTGCTTGGGACGGAGGATTTGGGCAATCGAGGGCGAGGCTCGGCGAGGTTCGGCGCGGCTGGGGAGGGTTGCTTTCGGGGG
>QANX01000609.1:0-18532 GCA_003254975.1 Ochetophila trinervis | reverse complement strand
ACGCTAGTTTTGCGTCGCCTATTAGGGTTTTTGGCGTAGTGTCATAAAAAGGTGAACGATTTAATATTATATTCACTTAGGGATAAGGGGTGTAGTATTGTTTGCAATGAAATACATAGTAGATAGGGATATCATCATGCCTAGTGACACCTTAACAAGAGTTTATTGAGTTAGCATGTCTTAGGGCTTAAATTTGTTTATTTAGATTGGGGACGATTGAACTATCTTATGCTTGCTAGATCAAAATGCATTGAGGAATCAAATCTTGGTCACTTTAGGTTAAGAGAGGTTAACTAATGAATTTGTCATGCATTGAAACGAAATAGGAGTAATAGTGGTGAAATCATAATCCTTGTTCCATCAATAATTTGAAACTTTGTTTTATTCCTTTTGCTACCTTTACTTTTCTTTCTTTTTAATTCTTGCTTTGCTTCACAAAACAAACCAACCAAACAATCAACTCTCTTTTACTTTTCTAGATTTAATTAGTAATAGAATTTATTTTTCATCACTAGAGACATTATTCTTCGTGGGATTAATATTCGGTTTTCTCTAACAAAACCATTTTATTAGTTGTTGATTAGTACATTTACAAGTAATCTATTTTCGCCGCAATAATTTTTTTGCACTGTTTCAGTAGAATAATTATTTTAGTTTTGATTTAATTTTTTGTTGATTAAATTTCTATTTTTAGGTTAATTTTCATTTTTGTTTGTGTAGGTTGGTTTTAGCCATTGAAGAACAACAATTGGAAAGCTTTCTTAGATCTAAAGCAATCCAATTCAAGTTTAAAGAAGAAGAAAATCGAAGTAACTTAGCAGTTGAAATTAATTTTTGTGTTTAGGTTTTTATTGTTTTCGGTTTTTGAAAAAAAAATTGATGTTTTATTTGTTTTCAGTTTTTAGGGTTATAATTACTGAATTTTTAGTTTTTGGTTTAGTTGTTAGTTGATTAAACTTTTGTTTACAAAAAATTTGAAAATCCGAAAAAGAAAAAAAATTAATTATTGCATTATTGTTTTTTAGCTTGATTTCTTTGCTGTTTTTTAGATTTATTTTGCTTTAGGTTTGTGTTTGCTTTGAGTTTTAATTAGTTTGCATTTAGTTTTAATCTTTTGAGCTTAATTAGTTTGTTTAATTTGAATTTTAACTTTAATTTTAGTTGCTGAAATTTTTATTTTAGTAGTCTAAACTTCTATTTTTCATTTGTTTTTCTTGTTTTTGTTTTTGTTTTTATTTATGACTTTGCCAATCAATAGTGAATTTGGTGAGTGAGATTTGAGGAGATTAAGGAGAACTAAAGTTAGAGAGACTTTGTTTAGGAATATTGAAAGAGAAGGTACAATGGAAAACCAAAATAACCCTATAATTCCTGAAGTTCCTAATAATCAAGGTTATAGGACTATTAGAGATTATGCTGCATTTAGGAGAATTGAGAATAGGTTTTGTATTAGGAGATCATCCATTGATGCTCATAGTTTTGAGGTCAAACATATTACAATGTCTATGCTTAATAATTACAAATTTGGAAGGTTACCTAGTGAGGATCCTAATCAACAGATATCAAATTTCTCTGACGTACGTGAGTTAGTGAAGTATAATGGAATTACTGAGAACACTGTCAAGCTTAGGTTGTTTCCTTTCACCTTAAAGGATCAAGCTAAAAATTGGTTGCAATCTTTACCTTCAGGGAGTATTACAACTTAGTATGATCTAGCCTTTAAATTTTTGAATAAATTTTTTCCACTTATTAAAACCGCCAAGCTTAGGAATGAGATCAATAATTTTCACCAATTTGATGGAGAGTCATTGTATGAGGTTTGGGAAAGGTTGAAATAATTACTAAGAAAGTTTCCACACCATGGGATGCCCATATGGAGTCAAGTCTAAGCTTTTTATAATGGGTTGAATTATATAATAAGAAATAATGTGGATGCAGCTACAGGTGATGCTTTGTTAAGCAAGTCTCAAGAGGATTCATACGACCTACTAGAAGATATGGCTATCAATAATTTGCAATGGAAATTGAGATGAGTCAACACCCAAAGAAGGCCATGGCTGTCCAAGAAGAGGATAAGATAGAAAAATAGAGTGCTCAAGTTGCAATTCTCACAAAGCAACTTGAGACCTTGGGTTCCAACATCTCTAATCTCTAAGGAAATCATGAAAGTGATAACTGTCAAAAAGGAAATCCTTTTGTTCAATCTATTGAATCTAAGGATGTTAGTTTTATAGGAAATTTTCGACAAGGCAACAACAAAAACTCATTCTCCAACACCTACAATCCAGGATGGTGGAACCATCCAAATTTTTCATGGAGAGACAATTCTAATGTCCAAGGAGGACAGCAAAAAGAAATCTACCAAATTCCCTCTCGACAACATCAAAAATTTCAGTCTTCAAATTTCCAAAAGACTTCTCAACCATAAACTCTACTTCAATCTCAATCTCATAATTCTTCTGCTTCTATTTTATCTTTATTTGATCAATATATGTTAAGGATGACTAAAAATTCTAATGCCTTCATGCAGGAAACTAAGGCAGAAATTAAAGGTTTAAAGAATCAAGTGAAGCAACTAGCTCAGGCTCAAGTTCCTAATCCGCAAGAGAAACAAAGTGATTTAGAAAGATTAGTAAGTCAACTAGCTGTATTTCAACTAGAAACAAAGAGAGAGTTTTCAAGCTTCGTGGCACAAACTGAAAGCTTCATGATCAAAATAAAGAATCGATTCAACAATCAAACTGATGCCACTAAAGGACTTGAAACTCAAATAAGCCAACTAGCAAGCATGTTTCAAAAAATACAAGAAATTTTTCCAAGCAATATTGGGAATTATACTAATGAGGTAATGTCTATTTGTTTGCAAGACGGTAACAACCTAATTGATTCCTTGGATGTACAGCTATTGTATTTGGAAAAAAAAATAAAGGATATAGATCACCAAGAAGAGCCAAAGTCCATAGTTCAAGGCAAAACTGAAGCACAAAGTTTGAATTGTGAAGATGTATCTTCATCTTCCAAGGTTCAAGTTGAGGTAAAGAATCAAAACATGTGCTGTTGTCCCTGGAGGAGAAAAGAGAAAAGAATTGGGAATTGGAAGTTAGTTCATAATTGTTAAAGAAAACATCATCATTAATTCAAAAGACATGATTGAAAAAAGAAACAAAATAAAGAAAGAGTAAAAGAAAAGAATGAAACCATGGATTTGATGTAGTCAAGTGATCTTCAAGCCTTCAATCTTCAATCCCAAGCCTTCAATCACGCCAGCAAGGAGCCAAGATAATGGAGTATAAACAATAAAGCCAAAGGGCGTGTCACTCAACAAAAGTTACCTCTAACCTTCTCTCTTAATCTTCTTAAAACTCACCTCAAAAGTCTCTCAAAAGCTCTCTAAAATTGTATCTAAAATGTGTGTATAATTGTACTTGTCCTTAAATGAAAAGCGGGCTATATATATAGAGCCTTGAAGACATATTTATCCCTTTATTTTCAATGTGGAACTCTTGCAAAACACTTTTTTTTAGCATAATAAAGGGATTCTATGTTTTTAGCTATTATTGCTTCCCATAACTTTCATTTTCTCTAATTTCTTTTATAAAGATTTGTAATTAGTTTAATTTACCATTATTAAAACATATGACATATCATGTGCCTTATTAAAGATAAATTAAAACCCTTGGATCTTCTCATTTAATCTTAGCCAACAATCTTTGAATGCCTTCTCAAGCCGCCACTTGTGACAACAATGACAATTAGATCTTCTTTTTGATGCCCTAAAATTAATGGTAATAATTACAGCTTCCAATATTACAAAAATACCCTGGAAGTGCATCACTTTTTCTACAGATCACGGAATCAGAATCTGACCACACTTTTTGAATCGTGAGACTCTTATGAATCTTATGCACTGGTGAATTTTCAGAGAATCTTTTAGAATCTTCTAGAATTTTTATCTATTCAAGCCCAAATTTTGCCTCCTACTATTTTCAACGCCAAATAATATATTTTTGAGGTTGTTTTTACCAAATTCTCCTTCTTTCACCTACATTGTAAATTCTACATAAATAAACAATTTGCTATAATAATGAGACTGAAATCAACAAATAATAAGATTATGAAATGGCATAAAATTATAAATATTTTAAGCCCAACGAGGCTTAAAACCATAATTTCAAAAGGAAGATCTTCCAAGTAAATAAAGAAATTTAAGGAAAAAATATTATTCCCCTTCTAATAAAATCAAAACACAAAAGTTCTTTGAAAATCAACATAGGAAAATAAGGACAAAAATACAAAGAGAATTTTTATATATTCCTAGAAGATAATGGAATACGAGTAATGTTTTTTACCTGTTATGAGATTTATGCTTTAGAAAACAAAATAAATTACCCTTTGTCTAACATAAATGTAAGAAACAAAAAAACAAAAAACAAAAAAAATAAATCATTATTGCCAAAGTTCTAAAGGAGAAGAAATTAGTTCAAAACGCATTTCTCTTAGAGAAATCAAGATTCCTTATAAAAATCCTTTATTAACTACTCGGTAAAAATAATTTTACCAATGAATATATATTTAGAAACCATTGGAGACCAGTTAGATACGATTAAAGATTTTTTTCAAAAGACTTGTACTTCTAGATCCAAAATAGATAATAAACCTTTATTCAAACCCGATGAATTAACTGAACAATTAATAAAAGAAATTAATCAAAAATGTTTTTTTAGAAGAGATTAATTGCTGGAGAAATTGAAAAGAGATTGAGCGATTTTAGAAAAAAAAAACTGTTAGAATTGTTCTAGATACCACTCAAAAAACTAAAATTGCTATTATACCCCTAAAAAAAGTATTGTCATCTAGGGAAAACTCGTAAGTTTATTTTCGCAAGACTTTCAAATAAATAAAATAGATTGGCAAGTACCCAAAAGCTACTTTTTGTTCATATAGAACAAGCTATGAAAATAATAAAATTACAGAAAATCAAATTAAATTAAAAGGAATAAGCAGCGAATAGGAAGCTAGAGGGCTAAATAAAATAAAAGTTATCAATATTTAGAGCTTGATCAAAATATTTTATAATTTTTAATCTAACAAATCCTTTTTACAGTAACCAAGATCATTAAAATGACCATTACGGGAGGAAAAAGAGTAAGTGTTCATAAAATATATTGTTAATACTTAAAGTTACTTAAGAAATTTAAATAAAACTTAATATATTATTGATGGTGTTAAATTATTTTAATAGGTCCAAACCATATATAGGCTATAGTTTTCTCAGTTCAATATCATTGTGGCATATTATCAACCATTTCAAGTCCGATCCGGCACCATAAAATATGTATATGGTTTTCTTATCACAGTGCAACCTTTTTCATATGGATATGTACATAACCAAGGCCCCAACCTGAATCCAAACCCAATAAGACTAGAGCTTTGATGCTCTATGAGGAAGGCGTTGCTTGTTCTTCCTTTCTCTTTGGTCTTAATTGCTGAGGCAAATTAGATTTGGGAGTGTTGTTTTTTTCATTTGATAACTTTTTTTATCTATCCCGTCCATTGTGGATTTTGGAAAAAGCGGCTTCACTTCAAGAGTCACTTAGCAATTTATCGCTACATCTTAAGGCAAGGAGGTTTATTATTGAGAAAAGTCTAGTGGAGAAAATCCTATCTACTAGGAGTTTTAGAAAGTCTACAATTTTAGAGAATACGGAGAGAACTTGGAAGCTCTCTGCTAGGATGTAAATTGAAAAGCTGGGAGAGAATGTATTCAAGTTCATCTTCGGGGATAAAAATGATCGGGACTTCTTTTATCGCACTCAGTCTTGGTCTTTGAATGGATCTCTTATGATTTTGCAGGAATGGCTAGTAGAGAGTTCTATAGATAACATCAACTTTGATTTTACAACATTTCATGTCCATATACACAGCCTACCTCCAATCTTCCTACACGAGGAAACAGTATAGGAAAATAGATTGGGCGTCTACATCCTAATTGCCTTAATCGCAGGTGTGTTGTGGGGTACCGATACCTTTGGATAGAACATAGAAATGGCCCAACCTTTGCTGACCTGTTATTTCCAAAAAAGGGATGACGGGAAGGACTCCTGGATTCAATTCAAGTTTGAAAGATTGTTGGACTTTTGTTATAAATGTGGTGCCCTCGACCATGTTACTGGGAGATGTAACTTCAACACTCCGGCAACGGTAACCTCAGTCAATGGAGTTGTGGCAAATATGTTCAGACCTTGGCTTCGAGCTGAACATCAAGGAAGTTTGTCCTTTTTCAACCCTCATCTTGAGGTGGAAAATGAAGTCATGATAGCTAAGGAAATCATAGCCAGAGAAAGATTCGGCTTAGAGTCCAACCCTTGTCGTCTAAATGAATTACTAGAAGCATAGCTTTCAAAGATTGATCCCACAATTTCAATATCAGAAGAACAGGCGAGAAAAAAGGAATCTGAGATTGTTCAGAATGAAGTAGCATAGTGTCAGGAGCTGGAGACCTTTTTTTGTACATTAAAAAGGCAAGATGGGGGGAGTGATTTGCTTTTTCAAAACTCAGTATTGGAAAGACCTAGGCTTCAAAACTATGATCTAGCAGGTTGGGCATCCTCAGTGGGCCAGAAGATTGCCGCCCTTCAAGGCTTGGAAAATGAGTAAGTGGCCCAGGAAGAAAGTTTAGGCCCTGTTACAGAAGGCGCCTTGGGACAAGTTTCATTCAAACGCATAACCAATATTTTGAGGTGTAAAAGACCAGCCCAGAATTACCTGTAGAGTCTTCGAGAGACAAGGCCCATCTAGAAGTTATTGAGCCCAATAAGGAAGATATAGTAAGTAATCTTGATTCAATTGCTGAGGGTTTAGTTTCCTTGGAAGTAATTACACCTAAGGGCAAGACTATGGCTTCCATTTTGAAAGAACCGGAGATAGAAAATGAACAAAAGAAGAGGGGAAAAGAAGAGCGCTGCTTAGGAAGGAATAAAGGTTCCTGGTCATGGAAAAAAAAAAGCTAGAAACAGGGGCAAATGTCCAATGAGGGGGATAAAAGCAATGGAAGGGGTGAGAGAGGACAACCTTCGTGTTGTCATCTGGATTTTTAGCAGGTTGAGGAGGCGGGCCTAACCATGCCCCCCCCCCCCCCCCGAGCCCTTCTCACCTATGAAAATGATGTCATGGAACTGTAGGGGACTGGGGAAAGATGATGCTCTGATCTACTTGAAGAAACTGGTTGGATGACAAAAACCAGATTTCCTATTCTTGATGGAAACGAAGATAGATAATAGGAAATGAAGAAAATTTACAAGACTTTTAAGTTCCCCAACTATCACATAGTAGAAGCAAGGGGAACAGGGGAGGGATTGCTCTGTTATGTACAGAGGAGCTAAAGCTGCTTTGTACACAAATATCGGGCAAAATTTTGAAATATAAAATGACAGATGGAATCGAAGGTTTTACGTGGAACCTTGTTACATGCTATGGTACTCCTTACAGAATGAAAATAAATGATTTCAGGGAGAGTCTTTGTCAGGTCATTGATGATTGCAAGGAACCATGGTTGCTTGTAGGCGATCTGAATGAGGTTTTGGATGACTTGGAAAAGCAATGAGGTATGGCTGTTTGGAGGAAACATTTGTTTCTCAAGAAGTTTCTCTATGAAATAGAAGGCATTGATTTGGGACATAGATGCTTGAGGTTTACGTGGGATAATGGTCAAGGAGGGCTTGCTTATATCAGGAAGAGATTAGACAGAGCAGTGGCTAATCATCTATGGATGTTATATTTTCCGAAGGCAATGGTTGAACATTTGAATACAGAATGCTCAAACCATTGTCTGATTCTGATAAACACTGAGGGAATGGTTACTAGAAACAAAATGCCTTTCAGGTTTTTAGAAGCTTGGGCTTTGGACCCTTCTAGTGTCGGAGTGGCGGAGAAGGCTTGGGAAGACAAGTGGAAGGATGGTATAGATTGTCATCAACTGAGAAGAAGCTTAATGAATACGATGAAGGCTCTTCATTTCTGGAACAGAGAGCATTTTGGACTAGCTCATGTCAGGATCAAGCTTTTGGAAGAGGAATTGAAATGCATTTAAGATTTTTCGACTCTGTCCAATCCTCAGCATAAACAAATTGGAGAAGAATTGTGTATTCAAAGAGCGAGAATGGAATCTATCCTAAGGCAAAAATTGAAGGAAGTTTGGCTTAAAGACGAAGATCGGAACACAAATTTTTTTCATACGAGCCTTAACAGCCTTAATTTTGGCTCTTAAAGAGGGAGATAAATGGACTTAAGATCAATTTGGAATCAGAGAATACTTTAGCAAACACTTCAAGGAGTTGTACCAATCTAGCTTTCCTAGTATTCCAGGGTAGCTAGAGAATTTGAGGCAAGATTTTTTTTCGGATCAATACAATTTGGACATTCTGCAAGAACCCACAAAGGAGGAAATTCATCTTTGCGTGGAGAAATTGCAACTTTTAAAAAGTCTTGGACCATATGGGTTCTCTGGAGTCTTCTATAGGAAATATTGGAATGTGGTGAAAAGTAGAACGATTAAATTTGTTCAAGAATGTTCAAGCTGAAACATATTCCTCATAGTTTCAATAGGACGCACATAGTCCTCATTCCTAAGACAAAGCAGCCCAGCAATTTCAACCATTACAGGCCAATCAGCCTTTGCAACTTTGTCTATAAGGTCGTATCAAAAATCATTACCGAAAGGTCGAAAACTATTATGAAGATGATTGTTTCCCCTAATTAAAGGGCGTTTGTTGAGGGCCGATGGATTGCAGAAAACAGCGTTATTTCTCAAGAAACTATTAACAAGGTGAAGAAGCATAGGGAGAAGAAAGGACTAATGGCGATCAAAGTGGATCTAAAGAAAGCATATGACCGAATCAAATGGAAATTCCTTGATCGAGCCCTAGGAACTTGGGGATTCTCGACTGATGTTCGAAAGCTTTTAGCGAGTTGTGTGTCTACGGTTAACTATTCCTTGCTTCTGAATGGAGGTATCTCTGTTAGTTTCACACCAGATAAAGGGATAAGACAAGGAGATCCACTATCTCTGTTTCTCTTCATATTATGCTTTGAGTTCTTGACAAGGCTTATCAACCGGGAAGAGAATTCAGGCAAGTTACACAGGATCAAAGTCTGTAAAAATGCACCGGCAATAACTCACTTGATGTATGCCAATGACATTCTGCTAACATGTAGAGAAAACTTAATAGAGGAATAGGCAATCAGAAAGTGCTTTGATACCTATTGCGATTGGTGAGGATAGGAAATTAATGGAAGGAGGTCGAATATCCTCTTTTCAAAAAATACCTCTAGGGCAAAGCGCAATGAGATTAAAGATGTTTTTGGGTTTCAGGATTTGCATAATGAATCGGTGTATCTTGGTAATTCTTTTGTGATCACCATAAATAAATCCAAGGTGTTTAAGAAGCTCAAAGATAGAGTTCATTCTTGGTTGAATGGTTGGAACCGTCGATTGCTATCAAAAGAGGGGAAAGCAACATTGATCAAATCAGTGGCTCAAGCCATTCCAGTTTATGCAATGTCTACTTTCAGAATCCCCAGCGGTATATGCGATGATATAGATGCGATGATTATAAGGTTTTGGTGGGATTCAAATTAGACAAAGAGAAGATTTTTGGCCTTTAAGTCCTGGAAAGAGGTTTGCAAACCAAAAGAGGTAGGGGTTTGGAATTCAGACGTTTCAAAGACATTAATTTGGCTCTCCTAGTGAAATTGGGGTGGAAATTAGCAATGGGAGAGGACCTTCTTTGGACAAAGCTAATGAGGAGTGAATATTTAGAAGGCAAGAACTTCTTTGAACACCAGAAAGTGAAAGGGTCCTCATATGTTTGGCAAGGCATTATCAGTGCAAGACAATTTATTAAGAGAGGTTGCTGCTTCAAAATTGGAGATGGTTTGGGAATTAACCCCTGGAAGGATCCCTGGATCCCTAGTTTACTAGACAAAATTCCTATCACTAAAGAATGAGTGGACTTAGGAAGATGGACTCGCCTCATCAATCTTTGGGAGGAAAATGGGCAAAGATTAAATGAAAGTTGGCTTCAGGAAATTTATGATGATCAATTAGTGGAAGCTATTTTGAATGTCAATTGGCCTGCAACTTATGGGAGGACTGAATGTTATGGTGTGGTAATACCCGGGGCATTTTTTCAGTGAGTAATTGCTACCAGATGAATTGTGGCAACATTGATGTGGAGAATAGAATTTAGAAAATGCTTTGGAAGGAAAAGGTGCATGAACGGCTGAAGATCTTTGCTCGGAGAGTTTTGGAGAGTTTTGCCCACTAGAGAGATCCTCAGTAGAAGATTGGGTTTGCAAGACACTTCATGTTTGGTGTGTGGGAATCCAATCGAAACCTTCTTTCAACTTTTTAAAGATTGCTTTCACTAGTGGCTTTCACCAGGGCTTTGAGCTGTGGCTTTCACCAGTCAATGGGGATGGAGGATCGATTGGTGGCAGGGATCAGATGTTCAGGAATTGATAGCTTTTTGTCTATCTTCTCCTCCTTCGTTGTGTATAAGAGATTGGAACAAAGAAACATTCCCAGTGTTTGCTTTGTCTTTCTTTTATTGTTGTTGAAAATTTAGGAATGATAAATTGTTTGAGGAGAAATGGTTTGTCACTTAGATGGTTAAGCAACTGGATTTCATGGTGGATGATTTTAATGGAGGCCTTAAGTATAATCAGCCTCAGTCTAGAGCCAAAACGATCAAATCATGATCTCCTCCGAAGCTGGGATGGTGGAGGGTTAATTGCGACCCTACTTTTAAATCTAGCAAAGCTGCTTTGGCGATGATGGTGCGTGAAAAATCTGGTCTGTTGGTGGAAGCAAGCTCGGTCATTACTGAATGTTTGTCTGCATTTGAGGCTAAGGTCAAAGGTTTGGAAAGGGCTGTCATTTATGCCTCAGACAATGGATGGCATAATATTATCTTTTCTTTTGATGCTGCTACAGGGGTGGGAGACGCATTGTCCATCGAGCTTCCAAAGGGATGGAGCACCAGTGAAAGTTTTCTTACTATTAATTCCAAGCTGAAGTCTTGCAATTGGACTCTGAAGTGGAAATGTAGGACAACTAAAAGTTTGGCTGATGCCCTAGCTAAAATGTCTCTCTTTCATTTTTGTAATTTTATGTTTTCTTCAAACAATTTGGACATAATTCTCAAACCTCTATTAGCAATTTCTGCTTCAGAAATTGCTGGAAGTCTGCCTTCTCTTTGGTCTCCTTTCGGAGGTCCCCTTTTGTGCTTAATAGCACTCCCTTTTTAACTAAAAAAATGGACAAAAGAATGCCATAACCTTGGCTAGAAAAGCCAAAACCCTCCAATAATGCAGTCTAGATCCATGAACTTTAATGTAAATGTCTATCTATAATTTAAAACTCTTGCAACAATTTTACAACTACCAACAGAATATTAACAAATATTTAGATCTGCTTAACATCATATATTTGATTTTAATAACATGCAAAATACATCAAAAGCGGCTTCATCGAAGGAGATCTGCAAGTGGATTACAATGACTAAATCAAACATTTGAGTTCTGAAGCCCAAGTGATTCTCCAGATTTGATTCTCATATGAAAAGGCAAAAGACTGCTAAAATTACAAGAGACTACTAGTAGCTAAAAAAGAAAAAAAAAATTCAAATCAAATCAAAACGTATCGTAAAAGTAGAAAAGAGGCTCAAATAAAATAAAAATGCAGTATTGCAACTTAAAAAAAAAAAAATGAGTACTCTTACAAGGAAATTTCTCAAATGAAATTCTTCAAAAATTGCATGGTTGATAATCCATATCAATGAGTGGCACGTGGCATGATAAATTTGAAAGAAAAAATTAACTAACCGGTTGTATGGGTTAAAAAAGTAGAGGGAAAATATTAGTATGGGCAGAAAACTATTGGACTAAATCTCAAAAATAAAAATAAAAATTCATAACTTTTTAATAAATAGATAGCTGAAAATCAACTATGAGGCAAAATAAATATTTTATATTTATTAAATATTTTTTAAAATATTACTGATTATGCATCTATATTATATATTATAGATGAATCTTACAAAATATAGACAATATTACTAATTTTGACAATATTACAGATTATGGATAAATATTACATTTAATGGACATATAATATACATGATAGACAATATTAGATGAAAAATAAAATATTACCCATGATGGATGAATATGATATATTATTGATTAATATTACCTAAAATGAACAATACTACTTAATATGGAAAATAATGACAATATTACTGAATATGGATCAAAAGTTACCAGTTATAGACTAATATTACATAATATGGATAAGATTATCCGGAAAGCAAAATATTACTCGTTTTAAATTTATATTACTCGATATGGAAAAATGTTGCATATATGAACAATTTTATTCAATATGAACAATGAAGACAATGTTACACTTATGGACAAATATTATTTATTATGGAATAAAATTATGTACTATTGACAAATATAACAAAAAATGACAATATTACTAAATATTGACTAATAGTTATCGGTTATGGACTAATATTACTTATTATGAACAATATTATTCGTAAATTAACATATTACTCGTTTTGGATTGATATTACTCAATATGAATAAATATTGCCTAATAATAACAATTTTACGCAGTAAGTACAATGAAAACAATGTTACGCAAAATATTATTACAATGTTATGCAAAATATTACTAAAGTATAGAAAAAAATTACTTATTATGAACAAATATAATAAATAAACCAATATTTACTCCTTAGCGCTTTTGTTATGCATTATAGACTATATTTGATGTGCTATCACTCTACACCAAAATTAATTAACTAAATTTATTAAAAATTTATATTAGTGTGAAGTCAAAGTTGATCCCACAAAAATTGTACTGATATTCAATAAGAATTTTATCTAATGAAATAACTAAAAGTAACTTATGCAAGGAGATAAATTTAATCAGTAAATAATAAACAAAAATAATTTATTATATCCAATTACTATCAATTAATCAATTAACATATAAAAATAATGCATCTTTTTATAATTATATGTAACTGAGTATAATTATATGTGTCGTTAGATAACAGTACTAGACAGCGAGAACCAAAGGTGATAACAAAAGAATAAGACTTTGTTTGGTGTTGTTAGGAATCTTATGATCGGTAAATAAAATTTTACTTTAGTACTCTTTAAAATCTAATTTATTAATACATATTTCTTGTTGGCCATATGGTTTAAATTTTGTACAGTGCTTAAGGCCTACAAATAACATAAACATATTAATCAACTTACTTTCGATCCTAGTAAAATATAATATTTTAAAAGTCTTAATCTATTTACAGTACAAGTAAATAACATACAAACACATAAATGCTTTATGCTAATTAATTATAATTAGAAAATTTATATTCTTCTACTATATGTACTAAAAATATGTATAGTTAATTATAAAATGTATTAAAGTATATAATTTTTTATTTATTTAAAAAAAATATGACCAATGATAGGAATTAAATTTTAAATTAATAATTAGTAAAACATTACAATTAAATATCATTGATAAAATATTAAAAATACATGGGTTAAATTATATAATTTTGAACTTAATAGAAACTCATTTTGTAATTTTAACAAATTATAACTCTAAATTGTAAATCAATAATATTAAATACTTACCAAGTTAATTTATCAAATGATGTGACAGATGATGTGTTAATAGTTAATTGATTTAATTTTTTTGATTCAATGATCCATTTAAAAGTTCACTTATCTATATTTAAGTTATATGAATATGTTAACCAATAATTTGTTTACATGTATCATTTAATAAATAAATTTGGTCAATATTTTAGTATAACATTACTCATTGTAAATTGTTATAAATTAAATCAACAACTAAATATATTGATGTTTTATATATTATGCAAGTATAAATCTTATATTTGCATTCGTTGTTTTTGCAAAATTATGAAAATCTAATAATTTATATGTTGCAAATTTATGAAAATATGTGTTCATACAAATTTAGAATTGAAATAATATTTATTTCTAAAATTTTAGCGTTATACTTTATTGAAACTCTCGGGTGATACTGAATATATAAATGCAAATGTATATTTTTTTCAAGACACTATCCAAATTACCCATTTAAAAATATATCAAAAAATAATTGCAACATTTATTTTTATCTAGTTTTAAATATAACATTGATTTTCATTTAGGTTTTAAATAGTTTTTTTTTACTCACATTAATTTTTCAAAAGAATTTAGTTTATAATTTTTGTAAAGTTGCTAAATCTAATATTTAAAATTTAAAAGAAAGAATAGAAATAGTACAAATTTCAAGAAGTTCAAATACAATATTTTATTTTAATAAGTCTTTTTTTTTTTCCAATAAAAATAATTTTGCTTTTGCCCAGGGTCAGAGAAACTCTAATTAAAAAGAATGATAATTATTAATAAATGTTTTTTATTCGGAGTTTAGTCCACAAAAATAATGGTTTTCTATGTTTGAAAAGTTTGGTAAGCAGTGCATGCACCTTTCTGTTAAAGAAAGTTGATCATTTCTAAAACTTTGAAATGATGCTATTTATTGAGAGTCCATAAGATAGCTACTTGATATTATAAAATTATAATTTTGAAAGTGTCAACGTCTGACTACAAATTTTTCTTAGCATTGTTCTAAAAAACTATGTATCTGTAACTATGCTAGGTCTTAGTGTGTGTGTGAGAAAAAGTTAAAGAGAGAGAGGTTAATCAAAAAATGACAAAAGTGGAAACTAAAAGACTATTGCAAGAAAACTCCTTATATCTAAGGAAATAAAAATAAAAGAAACAAAAACATTTAAAGCCCAATAAATAACCAAAAACCTTAAATTAGATGAAATAGTTGGGGATGTCGACATTTAAGCCAAAAAAGGACCAAAATCTTTAAGGTGAGTTTGATAACTAATAAAGTCAAATTTCTCTTTCACAAAGTTGATGTAAATATACAAAGTTTAATTTAATAAACTATGATCAAGAAAATAATTTAATAAATGAATCCATATTACTAACTCATGTGAACATGGAAAAAGAACCTATTCCAATGCACAATTACAAAAAAATAAATGTGTTTCAACTTAATTATAGCATGGTATGCTTGACATTTGTACACCTTGCATACCATCATTCTTCACAAAAGAATATTAATCCCTCTTCCATATGATCACAGATCACTGAATAACCTACATAGCATATACAAGAATTATTAAAATGAAACTTCTTTTATAATTAATCCTCTAGTATAAGTATTTGGAATATGAAGAACAATCTATCACTAACAGAAAACATTACTGTATAAGTGATTCTTCAATTTAAAAAGGGAACCTTTTGGTGAAGCAGAACCAATATCTCAGAAACAAATTTTCGAATATCTTCACGAGACCTTTTCAAAGCTGCTTCCTTATACAAAGCAGGAAGTTCATCCACCAACCTAAAACCAAATGAGCAATAAATAATATAAATGCATGTTATGAATAATTGTATATTACCTTAGTGTTTTCGACACCAATAATGAAGGCTTATAACTAGGCCTGGCAACATGCCGTGTTGAACCGTATTCGTGTCGTGTCGTGTGAAATTTTGTTCACCCGAACCCAACCCGTTAAATTTTCGTGTTCGTGTCGTGTTTTATTCGTGTTTACTAGACATGTAGATGAGTATTTTATTATTTTTTATTTAAATTAATATATATTGTCAAATGATAAATCATTATCAATTTATGTCTATTAAGCCTAAATACATATTCAAATGATATGTTAAACATTTAAAAAAATATATATTAACATACTAAAATTCAACATAAATAATAACTGTGAATTTAAAATATGTAAAATATTACGAATTAAACATATATTAAATATTTATCGTGAATAAAAAACAAAATATACATTTCAATTATAAATTTAAAAATATTCAAAATATTATAAAACAAACTAAAATTAATTTAAAAATATTCAAAATATTATAAACCAAACTAAAATTATACATCCAATATAAGTAATAAAAAAGATAAAATCTAAAACAAAATATTAATATATAAATAGATATAAAATTGTCATTTTCTAATGAAATAAAATATGAATTTTATAGTTTTCTAAAACTAAAAACAAAAGTAATGTAAAAAGTTAACTATAATAAAATAATTAAATTAATATTTTTTTTATCGTGTCTTATTGTGACCCATCGTGTTAACGTGTTCCAACCCGTTTCAATCCGTTTTCTTATCGTGTGACACTGATATCAACCCGACCCGATATCGCAGATCCAAACTCGTAAATTATCATGTCATTTCGTGTCATATTATCGTGTCGTATAACATTTTACCAAGTCTACTTATAACTAAACTCAGAGCATCATTTGTACCATGAGTACAGCACAAACATGGGACACTAAAATATATACTAAATTAAGTTCAGTTTAGAAAGGTCCCACCTAATACAGATTTGAGTTGCTCAAAGGACAAAAAAATAAAATAAAAATTCTAATTTTTGCGTTGTAGGGTCCAATGCAATTATTTTTTCTTTTCTTTTTCTTTTTATCTTTCGAGTAATTTTCTTTTCTAATTGTTTTAGTTTTCGAATCGCTTTTCTTTAGTTGCTTTGTTTCAGTATGTGAGTAAGTACCTTTAGGATTCTGTTCCTGAAAGTCATTTGGTTTTGAGAGTTTTGTTTTTCTTCACCAGAAATGTCACTTCCTTTTATATTTTCTTGGGTATTTCCATCTAATCTTAAATTTTCTAATTTTCCTAGCTTTTCTAATTTTTTTATTTATTTATTTTTTTTATATCTCTACTAAATTCTTTTGATTTAATTTTTCAAGATAGTCAGAATCTGAAACTATAATTTAACATTTCATTTTATTTTGGATACTTTTGTCTGGTCCTAGGTTTTTTAAATTTTCCTTTAACCTACTGATTTTTGCTATGTGACCCATTTTTTGACAATGAAAACATTTATCATGTTTCTTTCAGTAAGTGTTGGATCGTGTTTCTTTTTCCCTTTGTAGTAAGATATTTCCTTAAATGTAATTTTATTTTCTCTTTTTTATCTCATTATCAGGTTTCTGAAAACTTTTCTTTAAAACATTTATGCAGTCTTTTTTGCTGATGTATCCTTTTGGTGTATCTAAAGCTTTTAATTATTTATCAATTTCTAGAATGAATTCTAAGTTTTGGTTTCCTTTTGTGGCAAAACTAGTATGTTGTTTTTGAAAAAAGTAAACATAAAACCATATAAAATTCAATTTGTCATTCTTTTTGGCTAAAAAATTCAGAATATTTTTCTCGAATTTCTTGTCTATCTTTCTTTGAGTAATTTTTGAAAAGCAAATCTTTTTTAGTTTTGTTACAAGGAGAGCAAAATTCTTTCCTTAAACTTTCTTTGTCAATCTGAAAAAAATTTGTTTGTTTCAAAAATACTTTTTTTTTGGTGAAAGTTTGTTTCAAAAATACTTGATTTCTGGTTTTCTAAAGCATTTTGTTTGTTATGCATATCTAAATTAAATTTTTGAAAATCATGCCTGGTAAAGTAAATCTTTCTATTTTTGAAAACATTTTTGGATATATATATATATATATATATATATATATATTAAGACTTCTATTTCATCATCAGAGTTATAGTATTCAAAACTCAAAGATTCTATTGTTTCTTCATCAATTTCAAAGTTTGTTTTGTAATTAATATCATCAAGGTTCATTTCTTTATTACTATATCCTTTATAATGACTTTTATCTTCATTAGGAGTCTCAAAATCATTATCGAAAGAGTAGTCTTCAAAATTTTCCGTAGGCAGAATTAAAAAAAGCAAGGTAAATAAAGAGGGATTAAAGAGACAATATGATGAAAATAGAGAAATAAAAATGCGAAAATAGTAATGATATTAGAGATGTAGAATAGTAAAAATTGGTACAGGATTTTAAAGAACAATAGATATCATAAAATATACACTACGCCAAAAATTTTAATAAGCGACGTAAAAATAGAGGCGCTAGTTGCAAACGGCGACGTAAATTCATGTGTCGCAGAAAGGGGAGTCGCCGAAAGTACAAAAACATTCGTGACGTCCAAATTGCGTCGCCGTAAAATAAGGATTAAGGCGACGCGGGGCGTCGCTGATAACCGTTATACATTCGCGACGCTAGTGTCGCAGTATCCTCATCAAATCGGCGACACAAGTGTCTCCGTTTCTCATTGTTTACGCGCACTTTTGGCCTAGAATCGGAGACGCTAGTGTCGCCTTTTCTCCTAGAATCGGAGACGCTAGTGTCGCCTTTTCTCCTACAATCGGAGACGCTAGTGTCGCCTTTTCTCCTACAATCAGAGATGCACGCGTCACCTTTTATCCTACAATCGGAGACGCTGGCGTCGCCTTTTCTGCTAGAATCGGAGATTATACGCGCAGTTTTTGTCCTAGAATTGGAGACGCATGTGTCGCCTTTTCTCCT
>QANX01000607.1:76924-87772 GCA_003254975.1 Ochetophila trinervis | reverse complement strand
ATATTGAAAACAAAGATAGATAGGTACTTATCTCAACCAATGCTCTGATACCAATTGATGCGGAACCCCAAGATTAAAGAATCCGAAACCCCAAACACACAAGAAATATTGAACAATAATTGGAAAACAAGAACCCGCCCTACCAAACCCTTAGATAACTTGTATCTAAAAACGTGGATTAGAAGGCTAGGGAAAGAGAAGAATAATCGCCACAAAGTATTTCTACTTTGATAAGATAATTCAACTCCTAATGCAACAAGAAGAAGAAATTGATTCCTCACCTTGCAAGAACACTCCTGGGAGCAATAGGAAAATTAATTCTCTCAATTGATTAAAAACTCAAATCTGAAATCTGTCTTACAAGCTAGTAACCCCCCCTTTATATAGATATTAGGGTTAGGTTAAGAATCAATCTATACCATAATGTAATTAGGAAAGTAATCCTAAGAAAATTAGGAAAGTAATCCTAAGGAAATTAGGAAGGTAATCCTAAGGCTAAAAACTAACCCTAAATAAAAATAATCCGAAAATAGAAATAATTACAAAACTGCCATTATAATCCGAAAATAGCTAAATTACGAAATTGCCATTCTAAGTTGTTTATTTTTAAAATGATGCCGTTTCGTCTCCGCAACTCTCGAGCATCATTATGACTTTCATCCCTTGGTTGGACAACATGCTTAAATCATCATTAAGCCTCGGAAAAGTGTTCAAATCATTTGGAAACTTGAATCGATCTTCATCCATAATTCTTTTCACAAGTCCAAGCATTCCCTCTTTGATTTTCTTAGCTCGAGAACGCGTCACTGGTCCACTTGGCAACGTAATGTCCTTATCACGAACATCCATGCTAGAAGAGCGCTCGATGCCCACATCATCTTGTTTCCAATTACTGTTCAATATTTCTTGTGTGTTTGGGGTTTCGGATTCTTTAATCTTGGGGTTCCGCATCATAATGACCCTGGCAAGCCAACTTGACTGGAAGGAAATGAACCAACTAATCAAGTTAATATAGACCTGGGCCCCAAAGATATCCTATAACTCGGTCCAAGTGAGCTTTCCATGCCATATTGACCTAGTTATGTTTGGCTGATCAGATCACTAATTCAGGAATTCAACTCTGAATAGGCCCAAGGTCCCTCTATGCAAGGTCAACTTGACCAAATCTAGTTGAACAGGTTGCCAATGATGGAAGTTTCTTTTACCTAAGTTCATGTAAGCCTGTGGTAGTGAAAATTGATAACTTGCAAGTGCACGAATCAACAAGTACTAAAGTGGGTTTTTATGAGAAAACTAATATTGATCCCACGGAGAATAATGTCTCTAATCTTGAAAATAAATCAATTGTTAATTAAATTAGTAAAAGTACAAAATTGTTTTGATTGATTGTTGTTTGTTAAGTAGAAAGCAATAATTAATAGAAAAGATATTATAAAAGCAAGTCATGACAGCAAGTAAGAAGTTCAAGGATTTGATGAAACAAGGATTAACTTCACCACTATTATTCCTATTTATCCCTTAATGCATGATAGATTCATAAGGTTACCCCCTTTTGACCAAAAGTGACTAGAAGTTGATTATTCAATGAATTCTAATCTAGCAAGCATAAGGTATTTAGTTATTCCTAATCTAAATACTGAAATTTAGGCCCTAAGACATGCAAACCCAATAAGCTCTTGTCAAAGTTGTCACTAAGGCGTGCAATATTCCTATAACCATGTATTTCATTGCCCATTCATATTATATCCTTTATTCCTAAGTCAATATAACACTTGATATATCCACCAATTCATTGAAGCGTTAAGAACTACAATGAAATATTAATCATGAATATGAGTCAAAATCATACATGCATTAAAAAGTAAATAGTCATAATAGGCCTACATCATAATCCTTATCGAAAATTAGTTATACATATTCTTAAGAATAGCCATCGAATATTCTAAAGAAAACATAAATCAAATAACAAAAATAATTGAGAATAGAGAAACAAATCCAATAGTTGATGGCTGCCGAATTTGTTCTCCAAGCTTCCTTCTCTTGATTTTCCAAAATATGATTCCAAAATAGTTGAGATCCTTCACAAGTTCTGTTTGATAATCCTCTTTGATCAAGAACTAGTGAAGCCGAAATATTCTATATAGAAACCCTCAAAAACTCAAATAAGAACCTAGAAATCTTATAGGAGAATGGCTGAATGGTGAATGGTGGAATGGCTGAATTGTCAAATGGTGTCTTAAAGTGAATCAAGATGCATGGTATTTATAGGAAAGGTTCTACTAGTTAAACTAGGAGAACCCTAGATTTATTATCTAACCCTAGATCTTATTCCAATCTTATAGGAGATAATATATTATCACAATCAAATCTTCCATAATTCTTTGATATGGCTGGTCCTCTAGGGTTATTTAGGTCATTGGTACCTCACATTCACTCTTAGATAAAGAAACAATCCAAATCCCTTTAGGAATCCAATGTCTCTCTAATTCTAATTTATTCTCTAATTATTATTTTAATTAATATAATTAGAATAATCTGACCTCTCATGTGGCATATGATGTGACAATAATTGTACACCTGGCTAAAGAGTAATGATATGGCAGTCCATGTATTAGTGTCATCCTAGTAGGCAAAGACACTTTTCTTTTATATCTTCAATGTACGTCAGGTAGATTCCAAGTATACTTTAGATGACCAAATGAATTCCGAATTTGCTGATTAAAGTTGCAACGGTTAACTCTGCATCTAAGATTTCTAGGAATATCTTGATCGTACAAAATGGACATCAAGAAGGCATTCAAATTCCAATTTCCCCAAGAGAGTGTGTGGCAGTCAATGCACAAGTGTCATCCTATTAGGCAAAGACACTTTTCTTTTATATCTTCAATGTATGTCAAGCAGATTCCAAGTACACTTTAGATGATGAAATGAACTCTAAATTCACTGATTAAAGTTGTAAAGGTTAACGCTACCTCTTAGTTTTCTAGGAATATCTTGATAGTATAAAATGGACATCGGGAAGGCATTCAAATTCCAATTTCCCCAAGAGAGTGTAAGTCTACGGCAACTGTTGAAAATATTGATCTTGTAAATCAAACTGGTACTGATTGGATGATCCAATTACAATGAAACTTAACAAAATTGAAGCTTAATTAATCAAGAGTCATTTTCAATTGGAATCGCATAAAACCTCTAAGTGTAGCTCCATATATGATTTTTCTCAGTAAAGATTGTGCAGAAATGATGCGGAACCCCAAGATTAAAGAATCCGAAACCCCAAACACACAAGAAAATATTGAACAATAATTGGAAAACAAGAACCCGCCCTACCAAACCCTTAGATAACTTGTATCTAAAAACGTGGATTAGAAGGCTAGGGAAAGAGAAGAATAATCGCCACAAAGTATTTCTACTTTGATAAGATAATTCAACTCCTAATGCAACAAGAAGAAGAAATTGATTCCTCACCTTGCAAGAACACTCCTAGGAGCAATAGGAAAATTAATTCTCTCAATTGATTAAAAACTCAAATCTCTCTTACAAAAGAATTGATCCCCCTTTATATAAGGACTAGGGTTAGATCAAGAATCAATCTAAACCATAAAGTAATTAGGAAACTAATCCTAAGAAAATTAGGAAAGTAATCCTAAGGAAATTAGGAAGGTAATCCTAAGGCTAAAAACTAACCCTAAATAAAAATAATCCGAAAATAGAAATAATTACAAAACTGCCATTATAATCCAAAAATAGCTAAATTACGAAACTGCCATTATAATCCGAAAATAGCTAAATTACGAAAATGCCATTATAAGATTTTTTTTTTAAATGACGTCGTTTCGTCTCTGCAACTCCCGAGCATCGTTACCACCTTTATCCCTTGCTTGGACATCATGCTTAAATGATCATTAGGCCTCGGAAAAGTGTTCAAGTCATTTAGAAACTTGAATAGATCTTTATCCATAATTCTCTTCCCAAATCCAAGCATTCTCTCTTTGATCTTCTTAACTCGAGAACGCATCACTGGTTTACTAGGTAAGATGATGTCATCATCTTTTGCTCCAATGCTAGAATATGACTCTATGATGCCCGCATCAAGAAATATAGTAAATTCCAGCATTTTCCTTTCTTTCTCTAGAAATAGAAAAATACAATAATTCAGTACTTTTCATTAACAATTAATTCAAAACCAGCTAAACTCCTATATAAAATATGGCATAAAAACAGTAACTTTTTATGCCTATCAAAGCCTTCTACGACACTTTCACCAAAACATGGTTAGTTTGCCATATCACGGGCTCTCGAATGACCAGTTGAATTTGATTGTAAGGAATCAACCCACTTGGTTGAGCTGAGACCTTTAAGTTTATGGGATGAGGAGGAAGGCATTGTGATTGAGCATTGCAAGTTGACCTGGTCATGTTCAACTGAGCAGGTTGGCGATGTGTCCAAGTGAGGACCCAGGCTTTATAGTCTAGCACAGCTGCATAGATCTCCAAGGTTGAGCTTAACTTGAGTTTAGAGAATTAACCAACTAGTTCAAACTTCATAGTCTTTCTTACAAATGTTGGATTACTTGTTTCTAGGTCTTGATAAGCCTTCCATACCATGATAACCTAAGCAATCCAATTGGACTGGAAAGAAATGAAACAGCTAGTCTGGCTCATATCAACTTGAGCAAATATGATGGATGTCAGAAAACAAACTTGTCCTGGTCATGTGCAGTTGTTCAAGACATGGAAGTAGAGAGTCAACATGATTTAGGTACAAGATAATACTCCAAGCCTTGTTTATTGGGTCAGATCTAGTCAGCTGATAGGCATAAAATGTTAATGTTTTTATGCCACTTTTTATTTTGAATTTGAGCTAGCTTATAACTTATTGTTAATTAAAAGTACTTAAGTACTCTATATTTATATTTTCAGTAAAAGAAATACTAAAGATTGAATTACTGTATTTCTGTTCAATGTTTACTGAGAAAATCATATATGGAGCTACACTTTTAGGTTTTGTGCGATTCTAGTTGCAAATGATTACTGATTCACTGGAATTAGTTTGGCCAATTCATACCAGTTTGATTTAAAATATCAATAATTCCAACAGTTGCGGCAGATTTACACCATCTCAAGTAAATTAGAATTTGAGTGTCTTCCCGATGTCCAAATTGTGAAAACAAGATATTCTTGGAAATCTAAAACATATACCTGACTTTTTCCAACCAGAACGGAGTCCATTTAGTCACCCAAAAGGTACTTGGAATCTGCCTGGCGGTCATGAAGGATATAAAAGGAAAGTATTTTGGCTTACTAGGATGCTACTGATGATTGGACTGCCATGTTATCACACTTTAACCATGTGTTCGAAATTTACCACATCATATGCCACATGGGAGGTCAAAATATTGTAATTATGCTAATTGAAATAATATTTAGAATAAAAGGAATTAGAATTAAATACAAATTTGATTCTAAAAGAGATAATGAATGTATCCTTAAACCTAGTGTGAACATGAGACACAAATTACCCTACTATCCTTGAGGTGGCAGCCATGCTAGGAATTATGGGAGTTTGAGATTGAGTTTATATATTATCTCCAGGTTTTAGAAGGGTTTTAGGGTTAAATATATCCTAAACATTTCCTATCAATACCATGCATTATTGGAAGACAAGACACACCATTCACCACCAGCCCTCACGGCTGTAACCTTTTCTCTCCCTCTCATCACAGATGCAACTTTCTTTCCCTTTCTCCCCATTCTCACGTTTTCCAGCAGCTTTGTCTTAGGTTTTATGCTCAGTTTTTAAGGGTTATTTCATAGAAATGTTGTGATAAACAAAGCCTAATGCAAGGGGAAATTCGGCCTGATGCGGGCATCATAGAGTCAGCCATTGGAGGAGTCAACCTTGTGAATTGGATCATAGTTTGGAGAAGACAAGAGGAGAAGGTTGAAGAACCAATTCCAGCAGCCATCAACTTTGGATTTGATTCCTTTACTCTTATTTTCTTTGCTATTTAAACTATGTTGTCTCTTATTTATTTGATGGATAATTTAGAGATGACGCGTAACTAACTTTCTATCAGGATTATGATGTAACCTTATTATGACTTTTTAGTGTTTAATGCATATTTGAGTTTGATTCATGTTGAAGGTTAATATTTTATTGTAGTTCTTAATGATTCCATGAAAAGGTGGATTGATTAAGTATTTATATTGGTTTAGAAATAAGGGATATAAGTATGGATGGGCAATAAAATACATGGTTATAAAAATATTGCATGCCTTAGTGACAACTTTAACAAGATCTTATTGGGTTTGCATGTCTTAGTGCTTAAATTTCCTTATTTAGATTAGAGATAATTAAATACGTTGTGCTTGCTAGATTAGAATGCATTGAGAAATCAACTTCTAGTCATATGTGGTTAAATGGGCGATAACTTATGAATCTAAAATGCATTAGGGCTAAATAGGAGTAATAATGGTGAAGTCATAATCCTTATTTTCTTAAAACCTTTGGAATATTTACTTTCTGCCTTGTTCTTAATTTTAATATTGCTTTTATTTTAATTCATGCTTGGTTACTCAACAACTACAATAAAAAACACTCTTTTAAATTTCTAAGTTTAATTTACAATTGATTTAATTTCATCATTACAGACATTATTTCTTGTGGGATCGATATCGGTTTTCTTTTAAAAGGAATNGTTTCAGCTATTATTACTTGTCGATTTGTGCACTTGCGAGTTAATCTAAAATATACAACAACATTAGCAATGTAGTCAATGCTGATAGATATTTCATGTAGGATTTTTATAATTTTGAGTTAATTTTTCATAAAAATACTAAATTGTTATATTTTTCTATTTTTAGAGAAAGAATAACTAATGCTGGAAATTACTATATTTTCTGCACAATCTTTACTGAATAAGTCATATCTGGAGTTACACATGAAATATTTGTGCGATTATAGTTTCTAATAATTCATGGTTCATTAAGGTTCAATTCTGTGAAGTTTTATTGCAATTGGGTCTGTTAATCAATACCAGTTTGATTTTGAAGATGTAATGTTTACAGTTGCTACGAACTTACACTCTTTTTGGGAAATTTACATTTGAGTGCCTTCCTATTGTCCATTTTATGCAATCAAGATATGCCTGGAAAGCTAAGGCAGATACCTAATGTTTATAACTATAACTGTCAATTATGGGTTCATTTGGTTATCCAAAGTGTCGTTGACAACTAGGATGCCACCTATGCATGGATGATTGAGATTGCTACATCATCACTCTCCAGCTAGGTGTGTTATTATTTGCCACATCACATGCCACTTGGGAAGTACAAGTCATTCCAATAATATTAATTGGAGAAGGAATTAGAAATGGAAAGAGATTAAATTACTAAGGAGATATGAATTACTTTCCTAATCTAATTGGAGGATCAACTCTTGGTCACTTTAAGTTAAGAGAGGTTAACTAATGAATTTTTCATGCATTAAGACTAAATATGATTAATAGTGGCGAAGTCATAATCCTTGTTCCATCAACGATTACAATTGCTGCCTTTACTTTGCTTTCTTAATTGCTTTCTTTTTTATTTTTGCTTTGCTTCACAAAACCAATCAATCCAACAATCATTCTCCTTTTACTTTTCTAGTTTTAATTAGCAATTGAGTTTATTTTTCTTCACTAGAAACATTATTCTTTGTGTGATCGATATTCGGTTTTCTTCTAAACACCACTTTATTACTTGTTGATTCGTGCACTTGCGTGTTATCTAATTTTCACCAAAACAAGTTTTTGGCACCATTGACGAGGAATAATTATTTTTAGTGTTGATTTAATTTTATTGTTGATTAAATTTCTGTTTTTAGGTTAATTTTTGTTTTTGTTTTGTGTAGATTCGGTTTTAGCCTTTGAAGAAGAACAATTGGAAAGCTTTCTTGGATCCAAAGCAATTCAATTCGAGCTTGAAGGAGGAAATTGAAGTAGCTAAGTAGTTAAATTAATTTTTTGTGTTTAGGTTTTTAATTCTTTTCGGTTTTCAAAAAAAAAATTAGCTATTGTTTTATTTACTGAATTTTTAGTTTTTGTTTAGTTTTAGTTGACTAAACTTTTGGTTCACAAAAAAAATTAAATAAATAAATTTGAAATCCCAAAAAATAAAATTAGTGCCCTTTTATTTTTTATTTTAGCTTGATTTCTTTGCTGATTTTAGATTTATTTTGCTTTAGGTTTGTGTTTAATTGGTTTGCATTTAGTTTTAATCTTTTGAGCTTAGTTTGTTTGTTTAAATTGAGTTTTAGCTTAAATTTTAGTTGCTGAAATTTTTATTTTAGTTTAGTTTTGAATTTTTCATTTGCTTTTCTAATTTTTGTTTTTGTTTATTTGTTTTATGAGTTTGTCATTCAATAGATTTGAGGAGAAGAAAAGCTAGAGAGACTGTTTAGAAATATTGAAATAGAATATACTATGGAAAATAAAAAATAACCCTCTTATTTTTTAAGTTCCTAATACTCAAGGTTATAGAACCATTAGGGATTATGCTGCACCTAGGAGAATTAAGGATATGTCTTGTATTTGGAGACCATCCATTGATGCACCTAGTTTTGAGGTCAAACCTATTACAATGTCTATGCTTAATAATTACCAATTTGGACGGTTGTCTAGTGAGGAACCTAACCAACATATATCAAATTTGTGTGATGTATATGAGTTAGTAAAGTACAATGAAATTACTGAGGATGCTGTCAAGCTTAGGTTTTTTCTTTTTAGCCTAAGGGATAGAGCTAAAAGTTGTTTACAGTCTTTACTTTGAGGGAGTATTACCACTTTGGATAATTTAGGCTTTTAAATTTTCGAATAAAATTTTCCCACCGATTAAAACTGCCAGGCTTAGGAATGAGATCAATACTTTTTACCAATTTGATGGATTGTTGTTGTATGAGGCTTGGGAAAGGTTGAAATAATTACTGGGGAAGTGTCAACACCATGGGATGCCCATATGAAGTCAAGTCTAAACTTTTTATAATGGGTTGAATTATATAACAAGAAATAATGTGGATGTAGCTGCAGGTGGTTCTTTGTTAAAAAATCTCAAGATGATGCATACGACCTATTAGAAGAGATGGCTATCAATAATTCACAGTGGGCAAGTGAAAGGTGTAACACCACACTCTCTCTCCAACCAATATTGTCTCCAATTTAGCCACCGCACTTCAGACGGTATGAAGTTTTTGGTCAAACTTCCCAGGGGGTCACCCATCCTAGGAATGCTCCCACTGGAGCACGCTTAACCCCAAAGTTCTTCCAACTCTGAAGCCAAACGCTCTGAAAAGGCCTTGGTTGTTAAGAGATTGCTCACTTTACATTTGAACCATTACCACATGACCCCCTTCCACACCCGGGCGATGTGGGATTGGACACCGATCTTTGCCAGTAAGGTAGCCTGCCAGTGCCCTTTGCACCCGCCCACACTTACTCTAGCTTTTTTAGATCCGGGTCGTCACAAAAGGAGTCAACATCTTAGAAAGACCATGGCTGTCCATGAAAAGGATAAGATAGAAAAATTAAGTGCTCAAGTTGCAATCATAACAAAACAACTTGAGACCTTGGATTCCAACAATTTTAATAATATCTCCAATATTTCTAAATTTAATTGTTTTGAATATTATGGGGATAATTATGAAAGTGTTAATTGTCAATTAGGAAATCATTTTGTTCAATTTGGTGAATCTAATGATGTTAATTTTGTAGGAAATTTCTAACAAGGTAATAACATAAACAACTCCTCCTCCAGCACTTGCAATGAAGGATGGAGGAATCATCCAAATTTTTCATGGAGAGACAATGCAAATGCCTAAGGAGGACAACAAAGAGGAATCTATCAAATTCATTTTCAACAACATCTACAATTTCAATTCTCCAAAAGACTGCTCAACCTCAATCTCAATTTCAATCACAAAATTCTTCTCCAACCACTTTATCTTTACTTAAGTAGTCTTTATTGAATATGACTAAAAATTCTAATGCCTTCATGTAGGAAATGAAAGCATAAATTAAAGGTTTAAAGAATCAAGTGGATCAACTAGGTCAAGCTCAAGTCCCTAATCCGCAAAAGAAACAAAGTGATTTCGAGGGTTTAGTGAGTCAACTAGCTGGTTTTCAACTAGAAACAAAGAAAGAGTTTTCAAACTTCGTGGCACAGACATAAAGCTTTATGATCAATACTGGGAATCAATTCAACAATCAAGTTGATGCTAGGAAAGGAATTGAATCTCAAATAAGCTAACTAGCAAGCATGTTTCAAAGAACACAAGGAATCCTCCCAAGCAATACTGGAAAAAATCCTAAGGAAGCAATGTCTATTAATTTGTAAGATGGTAATCAACTAATTAATACTTTTGATGTACAGCTAGGGCATTTGAAAAAGCTAGAGGATATAGATCACAAAGAAGAGCCAAGCCATAGTTAAATGAGGAACAGAAGCACAAGGTTTGAAATATGATTCGAAGGTTTAAATTGAGGTACTGAAGCCTCAAGTGATGCGGGCATCATAGAGTCATATTCTAGCATTGGAACAAAAGATGATGACATCATCTTACCTAGTAAACCAGTGATGCGTTCTCGAGTTAAGAAGATCAAAGGGAGTCAGGGGGAGTACAATGAGTCCGCTATTTTCAATGTTTATGATATTTTTGCTTTCGATAAGGATTCAGATTCGAGGACGAATCTTTTTGAAGAGGAAGGGAATGATGCGGGCATCATAGAGTCATATTCTAGCATTGGAACAAAAGATGATGACATCATCTTACCTAGTAAACCAGTGATGCGTTCTCGAGTTAAGAAGATCAAAG
>QANX01000607.1:0-76912 GCA_003254975.1 Ochetophila trinervis | reverse complement strand
ATATATATATGATGGAGACTGGGAAATGAGCTAGTGCATGATCTTGTTAGTGATATGCATGTTATTAATATTTGCTATTTCCACAGTTGTGAACATTCCAGGAAATACTCAGCCTATGACTGCCATGATGGTTTTGAATGGGACTAATTTTAATATATGGAAAAAGACTCTATTGTTGAATCTGACAATAATGAAGCTGGACTTGGCTTTGAAAATTGATCCACCAGAGAAACCTACTGATGTGACAACTCCTGAGGCTAGACAGTTGTATAAGAATTGGGAATACTTAAACAACTGTTGTATGATGTTACTAGAGTATTATGTGGAGGATTCTATTTTTGCTAGTATTCCCAAAGTTGACAATGCCAAGAGACTTTTTGAGAAGATTGGTAAAAAGTTTACAAAGTTTGATAAAAATGACAAGCATCACTATTTGAATTTATTGAACTCGACGATGTATGATGGGGCTAGTGGAGTAAGGGAACATATTTTGAAGCTTTCATCATACTATCAAAAGCTCAAGTCCATCAAGACTGATCTTGGTGAGGATTACCTGACTTGGTGCATTATGAAGAGTCTTCCTTACCAATTTGACTCTATCAAATCAAATTATAACACTCAAAAGGTTGAGTGGTCTTTGGATGAAATGACTGCTATATTGGTCAAAGAAGAGGATGACATCAACAGAAATAGGTCAAGGTCTGTGGCCATGGTTACTAGAAAAGGAGATAAACCTTTTAAGACTTTCCCTAAGAAGACACAAGGTTTTAAGCCCTTTAAAAAGAATTTTTCAGGTACCAATCCAAACTTCTATAAAGGTAACTCTTCTAACAGAGGTGGAAAGAAAGAATTTTTTGATGGAAAGTGCAGTTTTTGCTACAAACATGGACACAAGAAAGTAAATTGTTGGAAATTCAAGATTCAGCAAGAGAAGAAAGGTAATTTTTTGATGCTAGAGGGTAATATGATTGAAACTAATATTATTGATGTGCCTATAAATACTTGGTGGTTAGATATAGGAGCAACAATTCATATCACTAATTTATTGCAGGAACTGACAAGCCAAAGGAAACCAACCCATCTTGAGCAGTATGTTTACATGGGAGATAGCTCAAGAGTTAAAGTTGATGTTTTAGGAGTAGTCAAGTTGAAATTAGCTACTGAACAATTTTTGGAGTTGAATAATGTTTCTTACATACCTTCAATTAGAAGAAATTTAATTTCTGTTTCAGTTCTGGACAAAGTTGGTTATGGTTTTTATTTTTGTAATGGGAAGGTTATTTTATATAAAGGAAAAACTTTGATTGGACATGGTATTTTATATGGAAATTTATATAAACTTGACTTATTTGATATGGCTTTTGTTGATTCCTGCATTAATGTTATTGTTGCTCCTACTGTTGCTCCTACTGTTGCTCCTAAGCGTGCTAGAATTGATGAAAGTTCTTCTATGTTGTGGCACAAACGCCTTGGTCATATTTCTAGACAGAGATTGGAAAGGTTAGTAAAGGATAATATTCTTTCCAATGTTAATTTTTCAGATTTTTCCGCTTGCGTTGAATGTGTTAAAGGAAAATTAACTGCCAAGGTTAGAAATAGTAAGATTGGAAGATGTGATAGTGTTTTGGATTTGATACATACAGATATTTGTGGTCCTTTTACTCCATCTGCTTTAGGAGGTTACAGATATTTTATTACATTTATTGATGATTTTTCTCGTTATGGATACATTGAGCTTATACATGAAAAATCACATTCTTTGAGTGCCTTTAAGGACTATAAAGCCAAGATGGAACTTCAGAAAAATAAGAAGATAAAAGCTGTCAGATCTGACAGAGGTGGTGAATATTATGGAAAGTATGATGAGACTGGTAGGAATCCTGGTCCATTTGCGAGGTTTTTGCAGGAATGTGGAATTGATGCACAATATACAATGCCTGGCACTCCTCAACAAAATGGTATTGCAGAAAGAAGAAATCGCACACTTTTGGATATGGTGCGATGTATGATAGCAAATTCTAGTTTGCCAGATTTTTTGTGAGGTGAAGCTTTGAAAACTGCAGCATATATTTTGAATCAGGTGCCAAGTAAGTCTGTTCCGAAGACTCCATATGAACTGTGGTCAGGAAAGAAACCAAGTTTGAATCATTTTCGCGTATGGGGTTGTAAGGCTGAGGTAAGACTTTATAATCCCCAGATAAAGAAATTAGATCCTAAAACAATTAGTGGTTATTTTATTGGATATTGTACAGGATCTAGAGGTTCCAGATTTTATTGTCCATCTCACACTACCAGAGTTGTTGAATCAGACAGGGCAGTGTACTTCGAGGATGAAACTGATATTGATACTACTCAAGCACCAAGAGAGCTTGAATTTAGAAAGGAAAATGTGTCTATTCCAGTTTCAGATGTTTATATTCCTGTTGATGATAATCAGACAAATGAGGAACCAATAGTCAATCAAGATGAACCTATGGAAGATGAACATGATGTTCAAGATGTAGCTGTTGAAGTTGAAGAAGTGCCTCTGAGAAGGTCACAAAGAGCTCGTAAGGCTGCTATACCTGATGACTATGTGGTTTATTTGCAGGAACATGAATTTGATATAAGTGACGAGTCAGACCCAATCACTTATCAAGAAGCAATTGACAGTTCACAATCAAGTTTTTGGCTAGATGCAATGAATGATGAAATGACATCCATGACCCAAAATAAGGTTTGGGATTTGGTTGAGTTACCAATGGGATGCAAACCTATTGGTTGTAAATGGATTTTTAAAACCAAGCGTGACTCCAATGGACAAATAGAAAGGTATAAGGCCAGACTTGTGGCTAAAGGATATAGCCAGAAGGAGGGAATTGATTTTAAGGAAACTTTTTCGCCAGTTTCTAAAAAGGATTCTTTCAGAATCANTGGACATTAAATTTTCATTTTTGATTAAAAAGTCTTTCATTTATAAAAGTATTTAAATATTATTAGTAAATTGAATAACTCATGACTTTATAAACTTTTAAAAAGTCTTAATTAAATACTCAATTCATATTAAATATACCAAAATTTTTTAACTTGATTAAAATCTTCTAAACTTTTTGATAGGAGATGAATCATCATTTTTTTTTTTTTTTCAAAGGTATTGATAGCAAAGTAGTCAACCTTGAAGTTGGAAATGATTGCCTTTGAACACTTTACCGATGGTTGTAGTTTGGTGGAAAAAAGATCATCGAACCACCACACCAGGGAGTTTTGGAGCTCCGTTTCGAGTTTGGTATGCCCTGCTGCTGCTTTGTTGCAATGCAGCGTGGTACAGGGTCTATGATACTAAGAAGAGATCTCTTTTTTATTCAACAAAAAACACTTTTAAAGACTTTCCTAGTGGCAGATCCTAAAGAAAGGAGTAGTTTTGTTTTGCTTACTATGTGTTGTGATCTTAGGCTATATTTTATAACAATCGGATATAATATTTTGAAGGGAGTTGCTGGGCTTTCTCAACGATTTCTACGGTGGAAGGGATAAATAAGATAGTTACTGGCCAGCTCATCTCACTGTCGGAACAAGAGCTGGTAGATTGTGATACATATAACGAAGGATGCAAAGGAGGTTTGATGGACTACGCTTTTGAGTTCATCATCAACAATGATGGAATTGACTCTGAAGAAAATTGTCCTTACAAAGGTCACGATGGCATATGCGATGAGTCCAGGGTTGGTATTTGTTCTTAAAATGGATAAAGAGAATGCTAGGACCAAAAATGTCTTTTTGAACAAACTAGAATAGAAGGAATGATACGTCCTCATCCTTTTTTTTGGTCTTTTACAGAAAAACGCACATGTGGTGACCATTAATGGTTACGAACGTGTTCCTGCATGCAATGAGACTGCATTTGCAAAAGGCAGTGGCAAATCAGCCAATTGCCGTTGCCATTGATGGACTTGGCATCGATTTTCAGTTGTATGAATCAGTAAGTCCAAAGTTTTTCGGGCTACTGATTTTTAGGATTTTGCATTAGTATTTTCCAGCTGTACGAATCAGTGAGTACAAAGTACAATCAACGTAGCAAAGAGTTGATAAATAAATTTTTGTTTTCCTTGATTTCTTCAGGGTGTATTTTCCGGGAGCTGTGGTGCAGCATTGACCCATGCTGTTACGGTTGTTGGATATGGCACAGATAATGGTGTTGATTACTGGATTGTGAGAAACTCACGCGGTGCTAGTTGGGGAGAAGAAGGCTATATCGCGCAATCTGCCGGGTACAACAACAGGCATATGTGGGATTGCGATGTTGGCTTCTTACCCAATCAAGGCAGGAGAAAATCCATCTCCTCCATCTCCAGTAAAGCTTCTGTGATAATTACTATTCCTGTCCCGAAAGCAACACCTGCTGCTGCAATGTTGATAAATAAATTTATTGTCTGGTTTGTTGCTAACATAATTACCTGTTTGCAACAGAGCAAGGACAGTCCATTAGGAGTGAAGGCATTGAGGCGCACTGCTGCTAAATCTCACTTTCCTTTTGGAAAATTCGGTATGAAGGGCAGTGCCTAAGTATGCATTAAGCTTTTATACAGCGGCAAGGAAGGATCAATGATGAAGCAAACGACGTCGTTCTATCTGTTTTTAAATTGTAGCCGTTGCAAGTGTAGTAATGTGTGTTTGTTTTTCAATTTTGTCTGTTAGTGTGACGTGTTAGGTAAATCATTGTGTGTTTGTTTTTCAATTTGTTCTGTTAGTGTGACGTGTCAGGTAAATCATTGCCTAGAGTGATCTGTTGGTTTAAATACTCTCTCAGAGAAGAGAGAAGACAGATTTGGATATTATTTTGTAATTGATTTTATTTGAATTTCAATAGAGAAGGCAGCCATGGTTTATCAGGGAAACTTCCTCTGAATTCCATTGGTTTTGCTTGTTTGTGCTGCTTCAATCAAAGAGTATGATGCCTTTGCATTCTGGATATTTAGCTACTATCAGTCATTATCCTTCATACAGAAATCAGCATTAGATATTTTTCATTTGGGCTCAGTGAAATCCCATTTGATTGGCCAAAATAAATGAAAATAAAATAAAAACATAAAAAAGGGCATGTTAGTCTAAACCTGATTATTGGCCCTTTGGTCTGTTTAGATCAATATAGTCGTGCATATAGGATATAGACTTTGATTAGCAGGGCTTTCATTAATGGAACTTGACTTTTGGGCAAAAACTACAACTAAATTATGATTCTAATGCGGGAAAGTCTAATATAGGCTATATTTTTTTCAAGTCTAATTTAGGCTATATTTTTTTCCTGCCTCATAAAACATGCTCCTATATAGAATTCCCGAAGCTTGCGTAACGTAGGAAGTGACCAATTCTTTGAAGCAAAGAAGAAAAACGAGAAGAACATTAAAAATAAATAAATAAATAAATTGGAAAAAACAATTTGAAGATTTAAAAGAAATATTAGAATATTGGAAAAGTAGATATATTAAAGAAAATGATATAATCAAAAGAGATAAATTCACCACCGTTATCTTAAATTGGTTGGTACTATTGCAAAGACAAAACAGTCATCGTGGCCTTTTCTTCTAGTTGCAAAATTGGCAGTGTTCAGTAGATTTAATCCCACTCGTTTGCCAAGAAGATATTGGCTTTTCTGTTAGGTGAGCAATTCACCAATAAAAAAGGGACTGCATTTAAATCGCAAATAAGTGGGTCCTATTAAAGTAGACTTTATCGGTAGAAAACTAGTATAAAAAAAAAAAAAAATCAAAAAATTTAATGAGTGATTCATATGGTATCTTCGTTTTCAAAGCCATCCAAAGAGAATAATAATTGGAGAAAGCTATTGCTGGGACTGGGAGATGAACTTTATAATTATGACTTAAATAACATGGAAATGCATGTCTAAGCAAATACAATCAGTATATATGTTAAAAACTAAATATTTTAACATATGGGTTTAACGTTGTCCTGTCAGAAAGATTAGTTATCCAGCTTAAAGAAGGAAAAAGGAAAATTATGGACAAGGATCAAAATTGAAAAATGTGGAAAATCTAATACTTGCTTTCAAACAAAACTTATTACTCTAATTTAAACGATGGATGATTAGCCACTTCCAAAGTTTCAAAAAACCAATTAATAACTCATCATTTTGAGCAATTAAAAAAATATCAGAAGTTTGAGGTTGGGGACCATCCATTTTGCCGGGAGATGTGTACCATATGTCGCATGCAACATCTTGATCCAACTCAACCATCTCTTGTCATTTTTTCATTTTCAATTTGTTTGGGGGACCATTGCATATGGTGGAATACCACTCCTTAGATGGCTACAGTAGTTGAACCCCACACTACCCAAAACCTCAATTAATGGACAAGACCCTTTTCTTTTTTGTCCATTTTCTTCTTCCTTCATAGATTATTGGAAGTATATATATTAACTTAAAAGGTTCAGATAGTTTAAGCTTGTCCTTCTTCTTTTTGATAAATTAATTTAAGTTTGTACTTGATGTGTGCTTTTTTATCTTATGCTTTGCTGCTCTCCACTTTAACCTCTTTTCCTTTTCGTTTTCATTTTCATTTCCAAAGCCAAGCCAAAGAAAAGAAAAGAAAAAAAGAAAGCCTATATTACAGACATTACATGATGAATGATTAATTGCATGTTAACAATTTTCTGAACAAAAGTCTCATTGGAGCTTTCAGCAAACAAAGATACCCACCACCTACCAGCCAAAGCCAAAAGTACTAAAACGAACTATTTATGATAATGAATGCAATGTACGTTTCCTAATTAATTAAGTTTTAGAGCATCACTCTGACTCTGAGTCTCTCCCTCTCTCAAGGGTTCAAATCCCGAGCCTACGATTCCCAAGCCTACATTAGGGTTTAAGGAGGGAGTGGGCCTTTCTTCCTGAGCTGCATCAAAATGACACGCCGACTCCACCTTTACATTACCACCATAATCAATCTTCATTATTTGGCTGGTAAAAGTGTTGCTGTTGTTAGTCACAAGCATAGCCGTGTCTCTGGCTTCAATGGGGTTATAGGACGGGACCACAGAAGGCAGCTTCGATAGAAGTGCTCCAAGGCTGCATGGCATTGGAGGTAGCAGAGGTGGAATTGACCACAGCGGTGATCCTGCTGTGCCTGTGCCATTCTGTGGTGTGTTCCCACCCAAGTTGATGGACTTAATCGGAGAATCATCACCCACTTCATTGAACAATCTTTTCATCCCAGTTAATTGGCGCTTCTCATAGACTGATAAAGCTGCTGCTTCATGATTTTCAATTATTTGGGTATTTGGTTTGAGGATGTAGGGATGTTGGATTGGTAGATATGGTCTTTGCATGGAAAACACACCTGGTATGCTCTGGAGGTAGCTGAATTTCCTCTGTATGCTGATCACCAGATTGAGATCTTCAACAATCTGGGAAAACCCAACGAGGTCATTATTTGGAACATTGTGGGAAAGGAAATTGTAACAAGAAAGAGTTGAGAGAGAGACCTTATCAAATGAGCCCAATTGAATTATGCCTTCTCTAACCGATATGATTGCTATAGTCTGGTAAATATAGAAAAAAGGAGAAAGAAAGGTTTTTGGTAAGCTTCATTGTAGCATCTACTTGTGTTTGATTTTCTTTAAGCACCAACCTGAATGCCCGATTGGAATTGAAAGTCCCATGCCCTTGGCTGCTGCAAGTGGCAATTGTTAAACAGAAAAATCAGTTTTTTATATTTTATTTTAAAGCTTACCAAAACGATTGTACTTAAAGAACTAATTTTCTGAAAATTAGCAAACTTTATTGAATTGGCTTACTGGGTCAATGGATACATTCCATGAGGAAATGAAGTTTGGATCACCTTCATTTGATGTGTCTCTGAAGACCCATTTATGACCATTATCTGCTGCCACTTTCCCCACTACTCTGTAATCATTAACAATCTCAATCACAGCACTCAGCACAGCTCCTTCACCAAAAATATTATTGCCAACAAAAATTAGAATTTGGATTCTCACCCTTCTCCGTAATTGTAAACTTCATGTGACATCTTGAAGAACACATCAGCTCCAAACCTTCCCTTAATGTATCCACTCCCGGCTTGCTCGCATTCATTCAAGTCACAGAACCCATCTTCCCAAACAAGAATCCTGCAACATACCAAAAAATAAACCAAACATCTAAAAAAAAAAAAAATCCCCATCAAAATGGGGCAAAAAAAATATGGGTCTTCTTCACAACTCTAATTTAACTTTTACCAGTTCCTTTTGTTTCCTTTGGAGCGATCAAGAGCACCACCTCCATAGTCCCACCTGCAAGAGAGCAACAACCGACTTACATTAGCCAAAGGATGAACTACTCTGGCTCTGCTGGCCTTTTCGGTGGTATAAAATGCTCATTTTATAGTAAATTCCCTTACCTTGGAGGAGGGTAATTCCGAGGCAAGATCCTCCAAAAGACTGCGTAAACCCACTTTGAAGAATTAGAAGAATCAGAAAATGAGCAAAGGCTCCTCAATGTGTGCTGCAAGAGACAGTTAAGCATTGGGAGTCCACTTTCCATTGTCACAAAGCACAGAGTGAGAGAGAAAGGGGGGGAGAGAGAGAGAGAGAGAGATAGAAAGCATAAGGTAGCACAGTGCTTCTAGTTCCTGTCACAAATTAAAAAGAAAAGAGCACACATAGAAAATGGATGTGCCACGCGCAGGTTGTAAACGGGGACACAGAACCAACCAACCCCAACTGTGTACATGTCCAGTGGCCCTGCAATGGTTATTTTAGTGTGGGACCTTAATACTAACGATTCAGAAAAGAAGTCCACTCGCAATGACAATTTTGACGACCTAAGCTGGTACTTGTGCTAGACTCTAGCGGTAGATTTCAAATGGTGGAAGACTTTCCACAGTACATTTGCGCGGTGAGATACATAATTTCTTGTGCAGAAAGAAAAGCCTTTCCAGTTTCCGTCTCCATAATTATAAGCTTTATTTATTCGGCCTGTCTCCTCAAGACTACGCAATGAGGCTAAGAAAGAAGCTTGGGAATGCGCTTTTAACTTGTATGGAATCTTCAGTAATTTATGCCTACAGAAATATATTGACTGCTGAAGCAAATTTTTACTTATAAATTTGATTGATGATGTTTTAAATGAATTCAACGAATTAAGTAGGAGTGCTTAGAATGCAAGTCGTGTATAAGAAATGCAGCAGTTTATTATTTGTATAATCATTATAACTTTTTTCATCTCAAATTTTTTTTGTTTGGTCAATTTACATTCTAGTATCGAAGTACTACACTTCTTTCTTTAATTCGGTTCGAACCGGAGAAGCCTACTAAGAGGTAAAGTTCTCACAGCGCAAATTTATTTCATCCACAAGACTCGAATTCGAAACTTTATTTAAAGGGGAAGAATGTCCAACCATCAATTCCAACTTGGGTTGATTTTTCATCTCAATTTAATGCAAAGGTATTCAACAATATTCCCAACCAATTGTTCCTGGAAAATTCCCAACCAACTTCAAAAGGCTAACACAAAAGGTAAAACTTGGTTAATAATTAGCAACTCTGTATTAAAATTTCACGTCAAGATTATTGAATGATATTTAACTTTTTATTTATTTATTTATTTATGATGTGGACGTATCATCCCCGTTAGACTGATGCTTCATCGTTAATAACAACAAATGACATTTTTTAAGCATACAAATCTTATTTTTGTTAGAAAACCATATCGTTTAAATTTAAACTGCCATTAGCAGCATATATGCATCACCCTAAGGCATGGTTTTGTTGTCTATAACTTGCAGCGGTCCTCAAGTTCTGATTGGTTCCCATCACTATTGCTTGCACAAAACCTTGTCCATGCAGTGTCCGGCCCTTCTCTGCGCTGTTACATACCCCACACTTTAACGCTCCATCTTTCTTTCATCAATTATTTATTTTTATTTTATTTTATTTTTTCCAAGTGAGAAGGAGGGCCAGAGTCCAAAAAACAATAAAAATTGAGCAACTTTAAATTAGGCACTTGCTTCATCGGCAGTGGCGGCTAAAGTTGCTGCTTTTGGGTTTGCTTATGAAAACCAACAATGAAACATTTTGTTTCTTTTTCTCATCTACAAACAACGTCCAAGATGACAACTACACAATGATCACCTTAATGGCTAATTCGAGCACATTCAAGATTTATAAGAATTTGAATATACCATTTTGTCTTGTTATTTGCGGATCAAGTCTAAAATTCACAAAAGATTTTTACATCATATATATATATATATATATATATATATATATATATATATATATATCCGTTGTTTTCCTTGTATATAACCGTTCCAATTTAGGCAACCATTAATTGGCCCTGCAACAACTTTCGGTGGTTTGCCACTCTTTGGTAGGGCAAGCAAGCAATTAGATTACTCAACCAAATATTTACGGCGTCCTGGACTCTAACACCAACCAACTAATTGCTTCCTGTTACGCTATACAATATTCCTGATCAATAAAGAAAATAGCAGGGGAAGGGGCCAAGTAAAATTAACGGAAAGGTACTTTTATTAATTTTGACGGAAAAAATAAAATGAATAACATTATCGACCAAAAATATCGCTAGTCCATTCACATTTAGTAACAAAAATATATGATCTCAACAACTCGTCTCCAAAAATCCTTTACTAATCTCTAAAATCACTGCAAGTGATCATTTAGATTTAAAAAATGTTACTTGACATTCATTTAGAATTGTCACTACAAAAAAAGTGAGCAGTTGCTATGAATTTTAGCCATAAAAATATTGTTTTTTAGCTAAATGGTGTTTTTTTTTCACATTCTCCAGATTTGTAGCTAATCACTACAAATTTCATACAAATCAGCTACAAAACATAAATTGTAGCTCAATTTTGTAACTAAAACCTCAATTTTTTAGGCGGCAAAATTTCCCTCCTTCAAAAATTATAAATGTAATGTTCTTTTGCTACAAACACTTAAGTTTGTGTGTAATACTGTATTTTAGCTACAAAATATTTTGTAGCTCAAATATAATATGAACACCTACAAAAAAATTTGTACCTAAACTAAAACCGGTGGCAGTTTTGTAAATATACAAAACTTATGTCCTGTTTTTTATTTGACCAATTTAATTTTCTCCCTTCTACCTCCACCTACTCCGGAATGTCTCAAACGATCAAAGTGTAAAATAGATAGGGGAGATTGAGAGCTGAAATGGTGGAAAGTAGGAAACCAACACCATCGTTTTGCTTCCTCCACTAGCTTCCTCAAGTCATCAGCTTCACCGTTAAGAACATATTGCTACCGGAGGCTCCAGACTTAGGTCTGCATTGTTCAACCTTTCCAACTCCTACCAGCAGCTGTTATTGTCAACGCCACCCAGACGAAGATCCTTTTCAGATATCAAAGTGCAGCAGAAGGGCTATATTCGAGAACCCAGCAAATTTTCCAGGTGAATGTTAGTTATTTCCCCTATTTGGATATTTATCTTTCTATTAATCTATTTCTCCTTTGTTTATTAGGTCCTTTATTTACTGTTTTTGATTTTTTCTGGTTTGGATTGGTAAATGGAGATGCTATGTTTTCTATTACGTACCCTACATTCTATAACATGTAACTGTTTTCGTATAATTTCAAACTTGTTGAGCATATAAAACTGGTAACCATATGTTTCTATTTGGTTTTTGGGGAATGATAAATAAACTGGTAGAAGTCTTCTCATTTACTAGTATCCCATAGACCACTTAACTATATCTGTAAAATCCATGCTCTTCAATGAACCGATTTAAATAAAAATTAGAAGAAAAATTAGAAGAGGTGTTGGCATTGACTAGCCTCACAGAAACCACTTGACTAAAGTATGACCAAACCAGGACTCCCTCAGTTTATCACGGTATACAAGAGATTAATAAAGGAGTTGCAACCATGTACAAATCTTATATGCCTCTATTTAAAGAACAGTATACTGTTCTTGACCCTGGCTAGATTAAAAGGCTCAAGAGTCTCTTTGGTAGCTCTAGCTGATTAAGGTCCTCCACATACATATTAAAACTATAAGGTCTGCTTGAGTTTTTGAACATTAATGTGTAAACAGCCCAGTACTTTGTCCTCTGATATACAAGCCATAGGGGCAGCTGTAGTTGTAACTAAGTATAATATTTTGCATTTCTTGTATTTTTTATCTTGGAGTGGATTATAATGCAGTGGATAGTGTTATACTATTCCTTTGTATATATTATCATTCATTTAATTACTTAATTTATACATGGTAATCTCCCACCCCAATGTAAAAAAAAAAACAAATTTATACTCAAGGTAAATATTTTATTATGAAATTAATAATTTAATTAGCTAGATGTGTTTGAGTACATTCCCTTACATATTTTGGACTCTTAGTCTCATGAACAATCAAGCATGTCGTTTATTAAGCCTATGTTATTCTTGCAACAGGTCTGTTCTATGCATGATGTACGTTATCCTAATGTTTTATTGTGAAAATCTCATGGATTAAATTCAAGCGATGTACTAAATGTTTGATATATTATCTCACTTGGATTTTGCACAACCAACATCTATATGTATTGTTCACTTAAATGTTAATGACGAACATGTTCTTCTCTGAATCTATGGAATGATTGTGTATTATAGTAAAGTTGAATATGACAAAAAATTATAATTACACTCGAAATTTTGTTTGCAAACAGAGGTAATCACCTGCCTATATCAATGGGGTCTCTTTCAAAGAATATTCACATCCATGAATTTTATTTTATGTATGGGTTTATGTGTTTGTCTTGTGTACAAAATTCTTGCTTGGCTGTTGTGGTTTACTGGTTGAAATATTACTTAACAATGGCCTAGCTGTATTTGTTTCCTCTGCTTTGCAATTTTCAGTCAAAAATTATAGAGAGCATTAATTTATTGTTAGAAAACACAATAGCTTAGCTATATCCTTGATCTGTCTTTTTCACATTATGTATCTGTTCTTCTAAAATGCAACTTCTTTACTTCAAAAACTCACACAACTCACCCCTCATTAACCATCATTATGGATGGTAAAGTCTAACAATTTGCAAAGAGACTCTACTTTTCTATCATTCTTTTATTTTCTTCTAACCAAACAACCAAAATTTCCTCATTTCATTTTCAGTTCCCATCTTTCCTTCCCCATCCTTTCTTAAAATCTATCCTACGAATCACAGCCTTAATGAGTACAGAAACTAAGGAAAATATATACAAACAATGTAATTGAAAGTAAGACAGAAAACACAAAATTCTAAAAGAACAACCTCCTTTCCAATACTCACATATAACATTAATTAGTTTGTTTGCTAAATTGCTTTTCTGATTTGGATAAATATTTATTTATGGATTGCTCTACTTATATTACAAATAAAAAATCAGTGGTAGCCAGAAACGAATGAAACATAATAAAATGTATGCAAAACAATCCTAGAAATCACTTGATCAAACAGTTACATATCATTTTGTTGAGTTAATAATTTCCTCAATTTAATTGAACTGCCTCCTTCCCAATCCGAAGCTTAGGCATCAATGCAAGCATTTTCTGCATGCCTTTATTTCTTCATATTTAGACTCAAGACTGATTTTTGTCTTTCTTTTTGTGGCTTCACATATTTTGAACTGTTCACTTTGACTCAGTTGTTCTTCTTTCACAATAGGCATAACTTTCTTTTGCTTCTCATTAACTGCATTGACATATCAATATATATCATAGTAATAATCATCTTTGGTTAATGACAACTAATTCTATACGTAGGAATACTCAAATTTTGTTAAAGAAGTAGCAAATATTTGGATTCAACATTAATTAAACTATTCCATTCCTTTTGCATGCTTTCTACTTCCATTAGACTAATAGCATTCCATTGTACAACAATGGCTTAAATAATATAGACTAAGTAGGCTTCTCAATCACAGCTTCAATCAATTTTTCATCTTTTTTTTGTAAGCTTTTATGAAACTCTATAAATATAGAATACCTTATTACATCCATTATTATTTGCTGTCTATAGCCTAAGTGTTAGGGTCTTGTTATTGCTTATCTATTACATTTCACTGGGAATCATATTAATTTTTTGCTATTGCTTTTACTCTTTGAGGAATATAAGATGGATAGGAATTGGATGAAACTACATAGTAGATCACATCCACAATATATTAAGGGAGTTAAGGAGTTTCTTACTTTTGCCATCGCAAACGCTGATTGTGGAGATGGTATTCGATGTCCATGTCTAAAGTGTAACAATTTTTCTTAGAGGACTCCTAGACAAGTTCAAAATCACCTGTTCGTTTATGGAATTGTTAGTAATTACAACCCTTGGGTTCATCATGGGGAACAGTTTAAGTCTAGTGATGATGAATTGGATTGTATTAGTAATGATGGCGGGGATATGGACACTGATCCAGAGGACGATATTGATGAGACAATGGATTTGTTACTTGATTTGCATGCTGGATCGCTTAATAATTGTCCAACGGAGGATTCATTTACTAGGTTGTTCATGGATGCAACTCAAGATTTATACCATGGCTGTGATAAGGTGTCTAAGTTGTCTTTTTTTGTCAACTTACTCCACTTGAAGTTGCTCAATCGATGGATGAATAAATCATTTGATATGTTGCTTGAGTTTCTTAAGAAAGTTCTTCCTAATGATGCTCATGTCCCTAAATCTTACTATCACAGCAAGAAGATAATTCGTGACTTGGGTCTTAGTTGTGAGAAGATAGATGTATGCAGGAATGATTGTGTATTATATTGGAATGACCTGAAATTAGTTGAAGAATGTCCTATTTGTGGCTCGGCAAGATATAAATTTGATGCGCAAAATGGTAAGAAAGTTCCTTTTAAGGTTTTACGTTATTTTCCATTGGCACCAAGACTGCAAAGGTTGTTCATGACAACAAACACAGCGGAAGATATGAGGTGGCATAAAGAAAAACGTGTCATTGATGGTGTTTTGAGGCATCCGGCAGATTCTTATGAATGGATTAGATTTGATCAACAACATCAATATGAATATTAATATATATATATATGTTTGATGTGATAGGTGTACGCACAGCAAGAATTAAAGTTGAGAAGGTACCAAATGCAGCAACTATGACAAAATTAGGTATACATTACACAAATTGCTTAAGTGTCAATACATATTATTACATGGTTTGATTAAAGGCACACACCACTAAAATGTGCAGGTCGAGGAGGAGGACAACTAAGAGGGAAAAAAGGGTACATTGCTAGTAGATCAAGCCCTATGAACAAAGCAATATCACCTTCAGAACTTACAACCACTACAGGACCTCTAGAACCTGCAATTCCTAGCATCCAAAACGAATTGGACAGCAATGGTAATGAACACTCCAGATTTGGAAACACCATTTATTAGGGTTTATTTTGCATATTTGTTTAACATAGAAAGTTGTGGCACAGACAAATCAAATAGTGGAGGTAGAGTGCAGCAAATAAGAAGAGGGGGGTATATTGCGACTAGATCAAGCCCTAGGAACAAAGCAATACAACCTTCAGAACTTACAACCCCTTACAGTACCCCTAGAACCAGCAATTCCTAGCATCCCAATTATGTTGGACAGCAATGGTAATGAAGGATCCATTTTTGGAACCACCATTTACTATATTTATATATACTTAAGGTAAATAAAAATGTTTGTATTTTTTAACATTGAAAGATGTGGCACAGACAAATCAGTTGCTAGAGGTAGAGGACGGAGAATAAGAAGAGGGGGGTCTATTGCGACTAGATCAAGCCCGAGAAAAATAGTAAGATCACTATTTGAACTTAAACATCCCAGTAGAAGTTCAGAGTCTGACAATCCTGGCAGCGAATCAGAGTTGAACGAAGATGGAAACAACGGTAATATAAACCTGGTGTATTTGTATTATTCAACTAAATGGTAGTTTGATATTATATAAGTTACTCTGAATAATTGGTTATGAAATATACTCAGACACATATGACTCAGATACAAGAGAAGAGAATGAATTTCTAATGAGAACAAGATCAGCGAACCAAGTGTCTGCAAATCCACAGCCACCAGCTGAAAGTGCAGCCCCTAACAGCAATGAAAATCCACAACCACCAGCTGAAAGTGCAGCAGCTAACATCAAGCTAACATCAATGAAAATCCACATCCACCAGCTGAAAGTGCAGAAGCTAACAGCAACGAACATCCACAGCCACCAGCTGAAAGTGCAGCAGCTAACATCAATGAAAATCCACAAGAAATGGAGAATGATGGTAAACCAGTATATCTTATTGTAATTTACTTTCACACATTGCAACGCGTAATTGTTTTGATGATATAAACGAAAGTGAACTAGATCATGTATGCAATAATAAAACTAAAAAAATTTGTCATATTAATACAGTTAATTTAGGTAGACTCTGTAGAAACTGATTTTTGGGCAACATTGCTTTTCAGTGGCAGCCAGAAATACTTACAAGAGACGTGGGAAAACCATTGCTGTTGAACTGACGAAGAAGAAGCAACGGGATGAACAAGTGAAAGTTAAAATATGTAAGGACATGATGAGACCAGTTGAGGATTATTCTGAAATGATGACTACTGCCAATGGAATGATTGTACGCAGTTTTGCACCACTTACTGTTGAAGGATGGAATAAAATTGATAAAACTTGCAAAGACGGACTGGTAGATCATCTTAAGGTACAAATTGTAATAAATTTGTACCATATCAAGTATTTTATTTATAAATTTTTCTTGTAAATGGGACTGATTTGTCTTAGGCAAATTTCATTTCATATGTTGATTGATTGTCTATCTTATCTAGGACAATTTTAAGATGGATAATGAGGAAGAGTATTATACAGAAGCAATATTTGCATCTATGAATCGACAGTATAGAGGCTATCGCTATAGGCTTCACAAACACTTTCTCAAGTTCAAGACAAAAGGAGAAGCTCTTCGAAATAAGCCGAAGGAAGGTGTAAATGAAACGGAGTGGAAATGGCTATGTGATTTTTTCTCATCACCTGAATTCAAGGTATGCAGCTACTGCTTCTTATAATGGATCAAATAAAACTATTGTAATATGTGGTAAACAAAACACAATATTTAAGTTAGTGTTATATTTTTGCATTTTTGTATTTGAACTAAACCCTAATACAATATGTAATCATTTATATATTGTATTTGATAGATATTAAATATATCTGTGGATTATTGTGGTTCAAGTTATTGGATGATGCCATTTCACTAGATTCATTATACAATATTCATAGCCTAACATGTATTCTAGAACAGTTCAAATTAGAACAGGGCAGCAAGTATAGAGCATTAGAAATACATTTTATTGTCAAGGATAAAGATAGCTTAGACTGCACGTAACTGCCCACTTATAAATCAACATTCTCAACATAATTGGTATTTCCATTTCTTAAAATTCCATATTCCAGAACAAGGTTCCTCCATTTTCCTTCCCAACAATTCTGAATTCTGATATTTATGGCAGAGCACGACTAGTTTATAGAAGTCTCTTCTCTAAAGCCATTAGACAGCATTCTTTTATCATAATAAGCAGTTCTTTGATCATTGGAATGTTTATCTTCTTAAAAAATAACAAAATCTATTATTATCTTCAACCATGCTTGGTTTGATAAGATTCAGCATGTTTCTTCACCATATGGTATTTCTCTATAGTAAAGTTGATGCATCTTTGTTTATTTATAGTCAGAAACAAAGATGAGAAAACAAATTACAATATGTGCTAAAATGTTTACTTCACTTTTGAATTGACAGAAAAGAAGTTTAGTGAATAAGAAAAATAGGGCTTTTCGAATGACAAATCATTGTTCTGGAACTAAGTCGTTCACTCGAGTGTCTGCTGAAATGGTTAGTATATGCCTATTCTGTTCAATAATAAATTTTATTGTCCTTTACACACACTTCTTGTCTTGGATATAACATATTATTTGCAAGTTATGAGGAAAAAATAACAATATCATAGAAAAACCAGTTTGTCACATACATGATCAATATACTTAAGTCATTGCTGCTGATCTTAATATATGTGAATACTTTATCATTTTCAGAATAGTACAGAAGATGATGAAGTTGATAGAATTCAGCTTTGGTATGAGACACATTTTAGCAAGAAAAATAACAAATGGGTTGATGAACAATCAAAGCAAATTTATGTAAGATTTATAGTTCATACATTTATAGTTCATTATCAGTGCTCTTTATTATACAATTATGAATTTCATTTGACATTGTTATAGGAAAAATTAAGAGAATTGCAATTGCAAGCTGAAGTTGAAGGGGGTACAATGACTATAGATGATATATTTGACACTGTTTTACCTCAAAAGGCTGGTAATTTGCGTTTTGGTTGCCCGGGTGGTAAGCGCCTTTCAAAATCAGAAATGCGTAGGGAGAAACAACGAAGGGAAACATTAGAGAGAGCAGAGGCAGCTGAAAGAAGGAATGCAGAATTGGAGAAAGAGGTTGCAGAATTAAGGGCTCGACAAGATGCGATAGAAAACAGATCTCAAACACTGTTCAAAAAATTTAAAGCTGAAATGGAAGCTAAACTGCTTGAGCTGGAAGGATCACATCCACACTTCACAACAAACTTTGGTAAAGTCCCTAATTTTGAAATAGATCTGTATGTATTAATATATTCATACTTGAATGTATGGGAAAAAAGAAAATGGTATAGCTTTGCAGTAAGTGAATGAAACATAACTTTTCAATGTATTAACTGTTTTGATATATTATCATTGATTGCAGATTCAGGCCATCATGAACCTGATGCAGCTGTTTGATTAAGGAAAATCAGCTTGGAAGGGTACTTTAAGAATGATAGGGTCTTCCCACATATTTTGATTATATACCAGTAAAAACTCTAAACTCTAAATGGTAATTATCTTTAGGACATATGTATATATTTTGATGGATAGTTTAATATGCTATATGAATTTGACAATGCTTGATGGTTAGACTATACAAGTGTCATGATGAAGTTCTAAGCTTCAAATATTTTGTATGGATACTTGACTTAGGGTACTTAGACATTTTTAGCAGCCACTACTAGCTGGATCTGTGAAGCTGGAAACTTAACCTAACCTGGATATACCCATTACTTTTTTGTTATGTAAAGGTGGAAAATGATGTACATGTGGTGACAGATGTAGATGCTGGAAGTACTCTAATATGTATAAAATTTTGCACTTGAATGACTGTGTGTATTTTGGTTAGTATTGTTTATTTTATGCTTGAGTGGATGTATATATTGTTTCTGAATATTGAAGGTGGAAATCTCAATGTCTAATTGGAAATATATCATGTTTTCATATATAGCCACAAAATTGTATTATAAAATAACAATAGCTACAGATAAATTTAATTTCGTAGCTGGTGAATTTCTTTGACAAACACAAATTTGGTCCCTCATGATGGATTGCTACAATATATATTATCGTAGCATTTGATCAAAAATATCCAGACAACTACATTTGACTACAATTTTAATTTTGTAGCTTTTAACCAAAATTCACAAATAATATGTTGTAGCTAATGGTAGTGACAAATATTACGTGTAGCTAATGTAAAACAGTTACATAATCAATGGCGTAACTCAAAGTAAACAGTGACAACAAATTTCGTAGCTGAACAATTCCTCATTAGCTACGAAAAAAAGGCTTAACCATGGTTGAGTATGGTTAATTTACTGTTCATTATTAGCTACGAGTCCAAAAAATTTTATAGCTGTAGACAATTAATCACGTACCAATTGCTACGACGTACCCACGAACTTATTTTATAGCTAAATAGGAAACAGCTACAAAAACAGCGAATTTGCTACAAAAAACGCTTGTAGCAACTGCTCACTTTTCTAGTAGTGTGTGGAATAGCTATTACTTGGTGATGGACAAATGAAAAAATGAATTAATAATTAAATATTACTTCAATACTATGTGAGCTCAGTTTTGAAAAGCTGTGAAACATTAATACCTAAATATGGAAGATTATTAATATTTTTTTGGTAATAACCTTAATAGAGAAGATGAATATTACTGTAAGCCTGTAAGGTAGGTTAGGGAAAAGGGGTTAACGAAGACGAAGACAAAAAAAAAAAAAAAAAAAAAAAGTCAGCGAAAATGAAATATGTGCCACTCTTTGTGAAAGAATATCCCTATTCCTTATTACATGAAAAGGCCTTTAATTTAATCCCATACTATCCTACTGTCCCTTCCCTTATCTATATGGATAGAAGATTTCCCAACAACTGCCTCTCATTGGCGTAACCAATATCCACATTCCTGTGAATCCTAATGTAATACATTCCTGTGAATCCTAATGTAATGCATTCCTGTAAATCCTTCTGCATAATTTTTAATGCTAAATATAACAATCCCAAAGGGCAAATGGTAAGTCTCCAGCAATTTAATATATATATATATATATATATATATATATTAATGAAAACCTGTACCCAGTTATTATTTATTTCAATGTATATATGCCACGTGAATGATTAGTCACCCCGTTTGTAGATAATTGTGGCCATAAATATGGGGTTAATTATAGGGGTATTAATTTTTTTAAATAATATTTTACCTATAATATCTAATATTTATATATAAATTAGATACATTATGAATAATATTATTTATAACAAATAATATTCAATCTACAGTATATAATATTATTCAAAAATTCCATTGAAACTTCACAAATAAAAAAATTTCATACACAAATTTTCATAAACACGAGGTTTTCACGCCCAAAATGTACCCAAATCAGAAGACAGCACAAAACCATACAGAAAAAGTTGGAATTAATTGAATGAATCAAACTCCTGATTAGAAGACAAACGCGCACCCGTGGAATGTCAAAAGTGCACTGAACGTTGTAAACTTGTAAATCGTATGAAAAATGGGTCCTTATAATTGTATTTTAGTATTAATAATAAATAACAGCTAATATTCAAAAGTGGCAAAGGAGAAATTCAACGTGAAAACTGGAATATTAGAAACAAAAACAAAACTAAAAAACCTCCCAGCAAAAGGCCTTGTGCTTTTTGCCCATTGGGACAAAAGCCCATGTGCTTAAGTTGCTTGTTTCAATAATAGTCATTCCAAAAGTATAAACTAAGCAATTATCCAAAAACAAAAAGACAAACCATTCCAAACAAAACATTGTATATAAACAACCTTATAGTTTTCATCGGTTCGGAATCGATTTAATTTAAAAATATAATCTAATTAGTAATTAGATTGAATTTTTTAATCCAAACCAAATTGATATATACATCAAATTCGATCCAACCCAATAAAATTAATAATCAGTTTGGATGATCGATTTAGGGCTAAACTTTTATTTAATATTTAAGGTTTTTGGACTTCATGAATTTTATATTTTATATATTTAATTTTTGAATTTTTTTCGTTTGATTTAGTTTGGACTTATCTTTTATTAAATAAAAAATATTTTTTAACATTTTTTAAAATTCAATACATAAAATATTGATATTTATTAAATAAAATAAAATAAATATAACTTTTTACAAGAAAAAAAAACATACACTAAAATATATAATATTTGTTGGGGATATTTTTGAGCTAAATATTATTGGAGATATTATTGAACTAAAATATAAGTGTGGAATTGGGTTGAAGAGTAAATATCTAAGTTAGGCCCAACCCACATCATCACCAAAGTCTTTTACATTTTCTCCCTTACATGCCACATATCATGATATGGTGAAATATGGTTTATAACCCTAAATCTCATACACACAAATCAAGTATAAATGGGCAAAGAAAGAGATAGGAGGAGAATCTTTTTGGCCTCCTTCTCCTTTCTCTCTATCCTTTTTTTTTTTTTCTACCGATTATTGAACTCTCATTTCTTTCTCTCTCTAATTCATCTCTTTACACTTTATTTATTATATGAAAAATAATCATTTCCATTTTAGGTATTTTTCCTCACCAAACACATTATTTTCTACCATTTGTATACATTTTAGAGCTTGTAAAGAGAGGAAGAGAGGGAGCTCGTTTAGACTAACTATGGTTGACTTAGGCATCGAAGTGGGAAGGTCAATGACCCCACCAACACTTTTCTGACCGCCTATTCTGTTTTGCAAACCTAAACAGAGCATGACTAGAACTTGCCGAACTTGACTGCTGTAGACGTGAGTACCTGAATTGAGATGACTGATACCTTCAGGATCTGATGGCCTAGCCACGTAAAGATGAAAGGCTAACAAAAAAATAGAGTACAACAATATATATCTTACTCTATTATTTTATATTTTAAGAAATAAACATTCTTTTCCAAAAAAATATAAATATAATTTTTTTTTATTATGTATGATGTAATTAGATTGGTTCAGTAGGTTGATCAGTTTTTAAACACTAGCAACTCATCCAAACAAAATATATTGGTCGATTTTATGAGTTGGTTGGTTCTTTTGAATACTCTTAAATTAGGTTTATTTATTTATTTATATATAAAGAACTTGGTTTTTCATAATCCTATTTAATTAAAAATCCAAAAATCGACATATACGTCTTTGATGTACGTTCTTAATTTGGCTTTCTTTTGGCATACATACAAAAAATAAATCTAGCAGGAATATCATTTGGACGTGGCAATCGTTATGAAGCAAATCACAATTTCCTCTATTAAAACTAGTAATCCAATTTTTCATCATTATTGAAGAACTTATCCAAAACGACTCTTGAAGTTGTGTTTTGCTTTGTACTATGTCAATACGTTTTGTTTATGTCAGCTAAAGTTGTTAGTTGGTTAATTAGGTACTTTACTATTCTTAACACTCTTTCTTATCATGTACCTCCTTATTATAAAAGCTAAAGAATGTATGTATGTTTGATATATTTTGATAATAGAACATTTGAGGAAATATTTAGAGAAAGCTTAGAATCTCCTTCTTCTTCTTCTTATTCTTTTTTTTTTTTTTCTTTCTGAAAGTTAGGTTTTCAGTTTTCTATTGATTTTTTAGTTTTTCTACTTGGTATCAGAGCACGTAAAATCCTAATAATGGTGGAAATTGAGGGCACTCTGGAGCAAGAAGAAAATCTGGTAGATCGATTTAAGAATTACTTGATAATACAATCACCATTTCCGAGTAGTATCATCAAATTGGATGATACAAACTACCTGATATGGAGGACACAGATTCTTCCAATTCTACGTGGACACAAACTTGACAAGTATGTGCTTGGAGCAGATCCTAATTTCATGAAGCTAATTGCTGTAGGAATTGAAGAAATATTTGAAGCTGCAATGGCGAAATATTCAAGTGAGCAACAAATTTGGATCTTACAAGATCAACTGCTTCAAGGTTGGCTTATTTCTGCTATTTGTTCTTCAGTAATTGGGCAATTAGTTGGAATTCAAACCTCTAGGAAACTCTGGCGAGATCTGGAGATTATGTTTGCCTCTCAATCTGAAATGAGCATTATTCAACTTCGAATATTATTACAACAAACTAAAAAAGGCTCAATGAGTATTTCTGAGTATTGCATCAAAATGAAAACTATTGTTGATCGTATCTTGGCTGGTGGTGGACACATATCTGAAACAGAATTAATTGTTTACATTTTGGGAGGACTCGGTGATGACTATGATAATCTGGCTCAAACATTGACTACTCGAGCACAAATTTCAAGACTTTAGGAGGTAAAAACTCATCTAAGTCTTCTTGAAAGTAAATTGTTGAATAAGAATACTTCTTTAATGTTTGAATTTGGAAAGTCATCGGTTAATTCTGCTAACACTGGAATGGTTAGTTCATTTAATAATGCTGCTATGATTGGTACATCTTGTGTAAACAATGTCCATCATTAATCCTCTCCATATCTTAATACACCTCTACCTCAATTTGTTCAATCAAATAATAGTATTGTACCTCATTCTGGTGGTAACTATGGATATGATAATGGAGGTGGATTCAATGGTTATGGTAATGGTCCTGGTTATTTTAATGATGGTAAAGAGGGTAGAGGACGAGGCCGATCCTTTGGAGGTTATCAAAGTAGGAATTTTTCAAAACCCCAATGTTAAATCTGTCACAAGTTTGGTCATACTGCAAATATATGTTACTTTTGAAATGAACAGCAAAGGGCTTTTACTAACAATGGACAACAAGGGGTTTTTCCTAACAATGGACCTATTTCAAATCCCTATAGTCTAAATGGCTATTCACAATTGCCAAATAATTTGTCTACTTTTCAACCTTGGTTTACCTATATTGGTACTCCATTCCGAGTAGGTATATCAAGTTCAAGAAATCAGTTTCTAAATGGTGTTAATCCTATGTCCTCTCAAAGTCCAATTCAAGGTGTTGCCAATTCAAATTTTGGTTTTAATTTCCTGGATCTTAAATTAATACAACTCCAATTTCCAGTGTTCAAAATGGTAGCTTTTCTCCTCATTTTGGATCAAATCAATTTCATGGTAACTATAACTCTGGAAATCAAGGAAATTTTGGTTCTCCAATGCTTGGTTAAAATCAGATTCATGGCAACTTCAATTCTGGAAATATGGCTACTTCAATGCTTGGTACTTAGGGAAATTTTGGACCTACACCTGCTTTTGGTTATCAGAATTTAAAGGGCTCTTCATCTGGTTTTGGTCAAAATCAGTCAAATGTCTCTGCTCACTTTGCCTCTCCTTTTACTGTCAATGATCCTAACTGGTACCTAGACAGTGGTGCCACAAACCATGTCATATCAACTAGTGATGGTTTACTACAACAAACTGACTATCATGGTGCCAACAAGTTAGTTGTGGGCAGTGGAGAAGGTTTGGAGATTACTAATATTGGTAACAATCTTATACCTTCCACATCTTATCCTTTAAAACTCAAAGATATTTTGGTTGTTCCTAAAATTGCCAAAAACCTGCTTAGTGTATCTAAACTTACTTTGGACAATGGATTGATAGCTGAATTTCATTATGACTGATGTTTATTAAAGGACAAGCTAGTGGCAAAAATTCTTCTTAAAGGAGAACTGAGAAATGGACTATATGAGCTTCATATACCATAACAACTACAACATTCTGCAAACTCAGCATCTCACAAGCATGGTAGGACTACTATGTACTCTCCCGTTACAAAAGTTTATTTCACAGCAAAACCTGGAGCACATCTATTTCAGAAAGTGGTTCTCTCTAGTGTCTTGACTGATTCCCAATCAAGTAGTGTTGTGAATATGAGCTCTACCACAACTAAAGATTCAAACCATTTGAATAATGTGCTTCTGTGTGATGTAAATGTTGTTCATAAAAGATTAGGACATATTTCTTTTCCAGTTTTACAGAAGGTTCTTGAAATGTATAAACCTTTGAAATTTAACAATAACAAGTTGATATTTTGTGAAGCATGTCAATTTGGAAAAAATCATTGGTGCTCTTTTTCACCTTCTCATACTTCAACCAAGGATCCACTAACCTTAATTCACACTGATTTGTGGGGACCAACACCTTTACCATCAAAAGAGGGTTTTAAATACTATATTCACTTTATCGATGACTTCACAAGATTTACATGGATCTACCCTCTGAAAAACAAATTAGAAGCATTTCCAATTTTCTGTTCTTACAAAGCATTGGTGGAAAAACAGTTTGGTAGACATATTAAATGTTTGCAGTCAGATTGGAGTGGTGAGTATCGTAGTTTCAGCTCGTTTGTACGAGAAAATGGTATTCAATTCAGGCATCCTTGTCCTCATACTCATCCTTAAAATGGTAAAGTTGAAAGAAAGCATTGACACATTGTTGAAATGAGGTTATGTCTACTTGCTCAAGCTCAAATGCCTTTAAGTTTCTGGTGGGAAGGATTTAGTACAACAATGTATCTAATAAATAGACTTTCTACTCGTATATTGAATTTCTCAAGTCCTTTTCAAGAGCTATTTCATCAACAACCAGATTACAAGTCTTTTAGAGTTTTTGGTTGTGCATGCTATCCCTTTCTCAGGCTTTATTCCACTCACAAATTCAATTTTCATACAGATTTGTGTGTGTTTATAGGTTACAGTGGTGCTCACAAAGATTACAAATGCTTATACTCTTCAAGACGGTTATATATTGCTCGAAGTATGGTGTTTAATGAAGGTCATTTTCCTTTTAAAGACAATTTTCCAGCTATGGCTATGGATAAACAGAGAAAATCTCATCTACAATATGTTGATCAGTCAGTGACACACTCTACTGCCCCTTTATGGTTGATTCAAAATGAACATAAGAATGATGCTATTGACAATGAGTCTACTCAAACCTCTTCATCAATCATAAGAGACAACATTATTTCAGAAAATCTAAATAATGTGAGGACTTCAATGAATTCAGTTTCCTCAAGTCCTTTAAGGAGATCATCTAATTCTACTGAAGTAGATTCTTCAGTTTTACCAATGACTAGAAACTTGATGATTAGTGAGGATTTTGAAGCTGCTACAGATCAATTTGAAAAAGGTATTAATGAGTATGTGGACTTGCCTAATAGACTATTAAAAGACCCAGTAAACACTCATCAAATGATCACAAGGTCAAAAAATGGTATCTATAAAGCAAAGGCATTAATAGGAGCACTTGAAGCTGAACCAGCCATAACCAAACAAGCTTTAACTATTCCTCAATGGAAACAAGCTATGGATTTAGAGTATGAAGCCTTAATGGACGACAAAACATGGAGCTTGGTACCTCGACTACCACATATGAACGTTGTGGGCAACAAATGGGTTTTCCGAGTCTAACAGAATTCAGATGGAACAGTGCATAAGTTCAAAGCGAGGTTAGTTGCAAAAGGATTTCATCATAATGCAGGTTTGGATTTCTATGAGACATTTAGACCTGTTATTAAGCCTGCAACAATTCGGTTTGTTTTAACTCTTGCTTTAACTATGCATTGGTCTATCAAACAAGTTGATTTCAACAATGCTTTTTTGAATGGAGAACTTTAAGAGGCAGTATACATGAATCAGCTTGAAGGCTATATTGATACCAATAATCCCAGCTTTGTATGTCAGTTGCATAAAGCCTTGTATGGACTTAAACAAGCTCCACGAGCATGGTTTGAAAAGTTGAAATGTGCTCTTTTTGACAAAGGGTTTGTTAATATTGTTTCAGATACTTCACTGTTTACTCTTAAATATGCAGCTGTTCATATGATTCTATTGGTGTATGTAGATGATGTTATCATCACAGGCTCAAATGAATGTGATATTATCTCATTGATCAGTGACTTAAATTCAATATTCTCTCTAAAGGATTTAGGAGATCTAAATTTTTTTCTGGGGTTGGAAGTAACCAGGACTGCAGACAGTGTTTGTTTGACTCAAAAGAAGTACATACATGATTTACTAACAAAGAGGAAGATGGATACAACAAAAGGTTGTGCAACTCCAATGAGTAGTGGTAAGCAACTATCTCTTTATGATGGTGATATTTTAGTATCTGCTGAAGAATATAGAAGCACCATTGAAGCATTGCAATATGTAACCATAACAAGGCCTAAAATAGCTTTTTCGGTGAACAAGTTGAGTCAGTTTTTGAATGCTCCTATTACTACTCACATGGAAGGTCGCAAGAGGATTTTGAGATATCTTAAGCATACTATCATTTATGGATTGCAACTAAAAGTATGCAACAAACTGGTGTTTCATGTTTTTTCTGACTCGAATTGGGGCAGCAATCCTGATGATAAAAAATCAACAAGTGGATATTGTATCTATTTGGGTTCAAGTCTTATATCCTGGAGTTCAAGAAAACAGTAAGTGGTTTCTCGCTCAAGCACAGAAGCCGAGTACAGGGCTTTGGCTCACATTGCAGCTGAACTGGCCTGGTTACAAAGTTTAGCAAAAGAATTGGTTTTAGTTATGCCTCGACCATTCATATGGTGTGATAATATGAGTGCAATAGCATTGGCTTCTAATCCAATTCATCATAAAAGGACAAAACACATTGAGATAGATTTACATTTTGTAAGAAATAAAGTGGTGGATAAAATAATAGAGATTCGGTATGTTCCTACACAGGAGCAGATTGCAGATATTTTGACAAAAGCTCTTGGTACAAAAAGGTTCCAATATCTTAGAGGAAGATTAAATGTTTTGGTTGTTGAAAAGATTGACAAGAAAGTAACACATTAGCAAAGAGCTTACTGTCAAGAAAGTTTCTCTTAGTTTCTCTATTGTTTACTGTCAAAATTAAGCAAATCAAGAAGAACTAAAAAGTTATCAAGCCTAGTGAGAAAGTCAAGAAAACCAAGCTAATATTGGCAAGTCAAGAAGAAGCTGGAATCACTCCATGTCTGGTTTGAGGGAGACTATTGAAGAACTTATCCAAAACAACACTTGAAGTTGTGTTTTGCTTTGTACTATGTCACTACGTTTTGTTTTTGTTAGCTAAAGTTGTTAGTTGGTTAATTAGGTACTTTACTATTCTTAACACTTTTTCTTATAATGTACCTCCTTATTATAAAAGCTGAAGAATGTCGGTATGTTTGATATATTTTGATAATAGAACATTTGAGGAAATATTCAAAGAAAGCTTAGAATCTCCTTCTTCTTTTTCTTATTCTTTTTTTTTCTTTCTGAAAGTTAGGTTTTCAGTTTTCTATTGATTTTTTAGTTTTCCTACTATCATAAATGAATTCGAAATTGAGCTATTTAATGAGAAAATATTGCATGAACAATGGTATTATATTATTTATATCATTTCAAATTATCACATGCTGTATAAATGTAATATTCAATAATCATTAACAATGTCATGCAATAATAAAATAAAGCTAAGAAGTCCAACTTAATTTTATTAAGTATCCAAATATGAGTAATAAAAAAAAATGTATCCAATTGTGAATGGTTTGTGGCACAGCGTCGCTACACCACAGGGTGTATATAAGTTTTTTGTACCGTGTTGGTGCAGAAACTTGTTGTACTATAAATTTTTGTGAAAAATAAAATTATCATTATTCATTTAATTTTTTTAAATAATTACATTACTCAAAATAGATCATTCTTATTTCATATATTTTTGTTTATAAATAATTATATTATATAAAATAGATGTATTGATTTCTCATTATTACTCATGTAATTTAAAAAAATAATTACATTATTCTTAACACGTTTAATAGAGTTTTGATTACTATGCATGGTAATAATTACATTATGAAATAGTGTAATTATAAAGTATTAAAAGAATTGAGAAAATGTTTAATATAGTTTTCTTTGGTTTCTGGGTTCCGAATTCAATGAAAAAAACAGAAGAAAAAAAAAAAAGAAAAAAAGATGGGGCATAGAATACTTAAACAACATCTGGTGTTGGTTAATTTTCCAATATTAAGTTTTGGGTATCTTTGTATTTTTGTTGCATTTTGTCATTTGAGTGAAATTTTTTCTTTCCTTCATTTTTTTCTCATCCTCTGGTAACTGGCGAAAGGAAAATAAATTTTTGAGATTTTTTATTTTCTTTTTTAAATTCTTTGCTTTTATTTTGGTAAATTTTTAATCCTTTGCTTTGTTGCTGATTTTGGGCCCATATTGTCGGAGAAGAAGAAGAAGATTAATGTATGACTAATGATGAAAATATTGATATTGATGGAAATATCGAAAATTAAAAATACATAAATATCAATAGAAATATCGACATAATATCAATATTGATAAAAATACAAAAAAAATATAAAAAAATTTAATGAAATTTCAGGATATGCTTATTTATTATATAATTTATCAATTTAACTATAAAATTTGAAAAAATATTGAATGAAAATCATATTTATTATAATTAAAAAATTTATAGCACTTGTTGACAGTAACAAAAATGTTATTAATTAAGTGATGAATTATTTATTAATCAAAATAATAATACAAGTACATAATTACGGAAATATTAGTCAATACCACATATAATTTTTTGATAGTTGAAAATTTTCAATCTCTTCTTCATCATCATTTCCAAGTGTGTATTAAGAAAAATATTGCACAAAATGCACATCTCTTTGATAATTTTGCATATAATTATTAATATATCAACTATATGGATTTAATATTTCATGTGATTGTCTTTGCTGATAGTGATAATAGAGTGAGATGAGTTATAAACTCTTAATCAAATAATTTTTTTAACTTGTTGAAAATTTATGCCAAAATAATCTTATTCTTTTTTAAATTATAACTATTTTTTTATTTTAAAATTGTAATCATTGTTTTACATTTTTTTTTCTAATTGCTTCAATTTTGCTTTCAAGTTTTAATTCGCCAAATAATATGACATTAGTTAAAAATATACCATCAACAAATAATCATAATTTAAAAAAAATGATCTAATATTTTATAAAAATATATAATATTTTATAAAATATATAATATTTTTAAAATTTAACAATGTATATTTTCAAAGAAATTTCCATGAAAATTATAAAAATTTTGACCAGATTACAAAGCAATCATTGATGCAAAATCAAAAATTTCGGCGAAATTTTGGTTTTTTGATGATAGAGATATTAATTTAAGGTTCCAAACAAAAATGGTGAAATTTTTATAATTTCCGTCAAAATTTTCAAAATTTCTACAATATTTTCATCAAAAATTTTATGTTAATTGCTTCACATTTTAGTCAAAACTTTTATAATTTCCATAGAAATTTTAAAAATATCTATTAATTTTTTTATAAAATTTTAAAAATATTATAGCTTTTTGCATATTATAATTATTTGTTCATGACATATTTTCTCTAATGTTGTACTATTAGATTAATTGAATTTTAAAAGCAATGATGAAACAATTGAAAAAAAGAAGAAAATTATTTTTTATTCATTTGGCATAAGCTTTCAGATTGTTATATACTTACTTGATTATGACTCGCTTCACTTTTCCTATGAACTTCTTTAAAAAATTCAACAGCGTGATATATAAGATATAACTTATACTTTTGTATTTTGACAGTGAAATTCTAAATATCAGATAAATCTAAAAAAAATTAAAATTAGAAAAAGGAAAATATAGTAAAAAAGAAAAAGAAAAGAGACCAACATAGAATATAATAAAATTTGAAATAAAAAAATTGTTTTAAATTTTGTTTTGATGAATATTATTTGACTATAAATAAATGTGAGGAGTGCAAATACAAGGGATAATATGTGAATTTGGTTCAAAGTAAAACAAATGTAAATTTTTAAAATAAATTATGCATTTGTATTATTCTTTTAATTAATAAATAAATTATCACTTAATAATAATATTTTTGTTACTGCCAGCGAGTGCTATAAATTGCTTAATTATGAAAAATATGATTTCCACTCAATATTTTTTTAAATTTTTATAGTTAAATTGATAAAGTATTTAATAAACAAGTTTATTCTGAACTTCATTAAAATTTACTATGTTTTTTTTTATAAATTTCTGTCATTTCTTTTGAATTTTTATCGATATTAATATTATGTCGATATTTCCACCGATATTTCTATATTTTTGACATTCGATACTTCTGTCGATACCAATATTTTTATCCTTCGAAGCAATTGATATAGAAATTTTGATGAAAATATCATAGAAATTTTAAAAAATTTGACAGAAATTATAAAAATTTTACCCATTTTTTTTGAAACATCAAATTAATATCGGTATTATCAAAAAATTAAAATTTTGCCAAAATTATCATTTTTGCATCATGGAATATGACTACCCCACTCTCTAGTAGAAAATCCTTACCAAAGAGTAAGAATAATCATAAAAAAAAATTAATTTTTTTATGCTTTTCAAAAATTTATGATAGCGTGCAATATATTTGGCTCTGTAAGCGCTTTATTCATTTTTTTCAATGACTCAACTCACTGCAAACAGCTAAATTTTATATTTTACAATAATAGATGTTCTAAACTCTAAAAATATATTTTTGATTACAAAAACTAAAATAAAAATAAAATCCTTGTTTTACTGAATTTTAAAATTGAATTTAACTTCGGTTTTCACATAAAACACTCAAATTAGATATGAAAATGAATATTTACTTTTGGATCAGTTTGTTGGAATATGAATATACAAAAGTTAAAAACAATAATATTTTAGGAACACATAGCTTGTGAACAGCGATGCATGGCAAAATTTTAATTTTGAAGTCGCTGCCCATTTTTATTCATTCGTCTCAAAATGTGGACAGGCATGTAAATTAAATACGTTACTCTCGGGTCGGGTAAATTTGAGTTTGGGGAAACCTCACCCGATTGTAATTCGGCTTGGTTCTTTGTTAATTGGGTTGTACTCGATTTAATCTGACCAATCGAGACCGAACCAGTTTTAAAAGAATAAAAATGTAAAAACATTAAATTCTTAATAAATCAGTGTATTAGGCGCGGGTAAACGCGACATAGGTATAAAAGTTTTAAAATCTGACCCTGACTCTAACCCGAAACACACTTAAAGTGTGGAATACCTAATCTGGTAAAATTGGGTACTGTTAGAATCCAACCGGAAAGGTTCGATTGCCATTTTCATAGCCCAATACAAGTTCTTGCTTTATCAAACTAAAATATAGTTTGTAGTTTAGTTTATTAACAAACTAAACCAAGTCGTTAGAACTATTCAAACTAAATTAAATTATTTATGAACAGTTTAATTTGGTTCGGTTGAGTTGTTTAAGCCTCAACTTATTTGTTATTGTTGCAGGCTTGTAACCCATTTTTCATTGCCCTTTCATTTCTATCATAAATTATAAATCAATTAAAAGTTAAATAACATGGTTATTAATTAAATATCAATTCAACTATTCATCTAAATATACAGTCCAAATTCCAATTAAAATATAAACCAATGATCCATCATTTTAATTATATAGTTTAAACTTAATTTAATAATATAGTACAAACTAATTTTAATATTATAGTACTAAGTTCAACCTAAAAATATTACAATTCAAAGTCCAAATTAAAAATAGTACATTTCATACTAAAAATTGCATAATAAATCTCAAACATAAAAAAAATATTTATCATTAGTAATAAAACATATTAAAAATATATTATATATAAGTATACGATTTGAGTTAATTCGGTATTAAAATCATTCAAACTGCAAACTAAACCGTTAGTTATAGCTTTTTAACATAACAAACAAAACCAAACCAAATTAAATCGTTCAAACCGAATCAAAAACAGCAATTCAGTTCAGTTTGAACGGTTTAATTTGGCATCATCCACCCCTATTCTATCTTTATTTCAACCTCAAAGAGCAAGCCTAATCATCTATAGCCTAACCTTGGACTAGCCCACAATATTACAAAATGGGTTGAGCTCTACATTTTAAGTTCTTTTTTTAGTGAATACTTCTACATTTTAAGTTATGACTACCCATGGGTATTTAGATGTATAAAATCATAACGTGTATACATCTTATGATTAGAAAATGTATATTATTATTTGTTTGGTAAAAACTAAAAATGTTATACATGTATAAGATCATAACAGCGAACGCAAAAATAGCACAGGTATTCAATTAAATCAACATAAGAACAAAAAAAAGAGTATTCAATAAAAAAATAAAAAAAGGAATGTTGTCAAAATTTTAAAAAATATAATAATATTCATAAAAAAAAAATATATGTTTTATCTTTACAATTTAATTTTTTTATTTTTTTTGGTAAAAATGTTTTTCCAACATATAAATTTTTTAATTTTTTATTATTATTTTTTTTATATGATGAAAAACATATAAATTTTTGGTTAACCATTCATTTACCCAAAAAAAAAAAGACATTGCTTAACCATTCTATATAATACTCTCTTCCTTACTTGAATCTATGAGCACCTAGTATCGCAAAGCCCGCAACGCAGCACCTAGAAACCCAAAAGCACGCAACGCCGGTGTTGTGTACCCAGACCCAGTCAGTGGCCGAGTTTTGGGATTCATACCGGCAGAAATGGAGTACCTTGGAATCGATCTCAGCTGTGCGTTGGGATCTCTCCGTCACGGTCAATTCCCTGACAAAGACTGCTTGCTTCCCCTGATTTCCAAGCTCCTCGGCTATGCAATCGTTGCCGCTTCCACCACCGTCAAACTCCCTCAGGCATGTCAATTCTCTACTTTTTGTTCTTTTTAATTAATCGGACTTCTTTATTCAAATTATGTTATCCTTTAAATTCCCAAGCCAACCTGCCAGAGATCTCTGGAATTAGGATCAGTATTGCGCTGCATGGTTTAACGCTTTCAAATCTTGGAAATTTTAGGCTCGGTATGAAAGTTTTGAATTCAATTCAAATTCCAGACGAACAACAAAAAATCAGATTTACAAGTCTAATGAATTTTTTTCGCGAGTTTATTAATTGAAAAATACGTGACATATGTACGGAGATGTGATCGTAGGTTGTTTCAATGGAGTGAGCAAAAACTCAAATTGTAGCCCTTCCTTTATCGTCAAAGTGCAGTTTTAAATCCAACTGTTCATGCAGAACCTTGCATGTCATTAGAAAGTCATTGATTATTAATAACTAACTAGTTATGGAGTCAAATCCTTTGAATATTGTATAGTGATTAAGTAAGCCTGTATATGTTCTTATTCTAATTGCGTCCAAAAATTTGTTGCTTGCTGCTTAAGAATGAATCTGATACCTTTCTTGGCTATTGATTGAACATGTGATGGAATGATCTGTAGGATCTTTGTTTTCTCATTCTTCTATTTTTGATAAGTTACAAATTGCAGCATTTTATATAATGCTTTTGGTCACTTCGACATTTTAGATAATATATTTTAGATAATGTATTGTAATTGTTCTTGATTGCAGATATTAAAGATTTTAAAGCATAGAAGTGTTAGAGGCCTTAGTGTTGTATCTTTTGAGCTTGAGGTAGTTGGTTACACCATTGCTCTTGCCTATTGTCTCAAAAAAGGACTTCCCTTCTCAGCTTATGGGGAACTAGCCTTTCTTCTGATCCAAGGTATCCTCAAAATGCTTCTTTAGAAGCTGTCAGTGTAACATGTGGTGGGTAAGATGTGAAGAATGGAACAAAATATGAAATTCGGGATTCGTAAGGGAGAATGAAACAGTGCGTTTGGCATTTTGATGTGTAGATTTTCCATATTGACCAATGCAAATATGCAATTGATCCATATCAAGCAGTTAAAAGTTTTTTGATAATTTGTGGCAACATTTAATCATAGGTTTGTATATTATAATCAGATCCTAACTTTTAATGGTGTGGAGCGTAGGAGTAGTTTTAACTTTTATCCTGTTATGGAATGTATACGCCTCATTGATGCATGGTGTCTGGAAATCTCTTGAACGAGATTATGCATCTTGCATGAGGTTTTTTTATGTTTACAAGGGGTTGATTATGACATTCTTTAAGGATCTAACCTAATTTCACTTGGTTTTCTGTTACAGGAATGATTTTAGTTTCCATAATTTACTATTTCTCTCAACCTGTGGGTATGACAACGTGGATGAGAGCCTTACTGTATCCTGCTTTCTTTCAATTTTAACAGCTTGGATTCTTCTTCTTTTCCTTCCTTTTGCTTTCCTTCCCTCCCTTGGTGATGGAATTTTTATCAACTTCTTCCTTAATATGATGGTTTTCCAGATATTGTGCTGTTGCACCGACCATCCTATCTGGCCAAATTGATCCTGTTCTCTTTGAAGCTCTCTATGTGAGTTGGCACTTTCATCATCCAGTCCTGTACCTATAATATATTGTTGCCTTTAGTTGTAGTTCTCCCTTTTTTCCTTGCCTTGTTTTTGTACTCATCCTTTTATTTTTATTGATTTTCATATAGATACAATTATTAGGCTTTATTTTGTTCCTATTCTGAATTATAAGTTTCTTTGTTTGAAAATCTTACTTATCTGCAATGATGTATTACAGGCATCTCAACATGCAATTTTTCTCTTTGCCAGGATCCCTCAAATATGGGAGAACTTTTCTGTAAGTTGAAACATATTGGTTATTTGGTTATGTTAAGTTATTAAATTGTTGGTTGTTTCTAATGAGTCTTTATAACTCATTAACTGCCTGTATTGCTTTCAGAATTGTTATGATTCAAGTAATCTCCAGATGGATTTACTAAACCTGAGTGCAAACCCATAATGTTCCCAACCTTTGTAAACCTTTTATTTTCCCTGTTTTAGATGAATATCAACCTAGAAATTCACGGGTTTCCTCTGCTTGTGATTGTGTATTAAAGGGAATAAATAAATGGCTACTGGCAAAGGATCCAACAATGCTTTGAGTGTTTGGTTATCATGTAGCATTAGAGGTAGAGTTATTCGCAGTCCAAACATTTATTACCCTAGATTAGCATTTTATTCAATTGGATATGTAAGTTTCGAGCTTTGTGCTGGCCTAAATAGGTTTTTCTTTATCAGTGTGAAAGGATTTATGGATGGTGAAATTGCTTTTTGTTAGATGTATTAATTAGTCGCATTGATTAGCTTCATTAATTTTTGTTATTGGTAAATAATGATTTTCTTTTCTGGGCAGAACAAAAGTACAGGGGAGCTCAGCTTCATAACATGTTTAATGAATTTTGCTGGTTCCATGGGTAAGTTAAGCATGTCTGTGGAACTAAATTCATTCTTCTGGCATATTTACTGGGGGGGAAACTCAAATATTTTTATTTTTTCATTTTGCAGTGAGAGTATTCACCAGCATCCAGGAAAAAGCACCAACAAGCGGTATCCTTTGTTTGTTTGTTTTCTTGAAATTCCATTCTATGATTATGTCCAATACATGCATGCAAAATAAATTTATCTAAATAGCTTTTTAGTTCAATCTTCAAATAAACTTGCCTTATTGGATCCTTACTCTCCCCAGCCTGAGGCTTTAGCTTCTATGCAACACAGTTAACGCTGTTTCTGTTATTTAACATTTTTTATGTGTTTTAGCTGTTCAGCTAGCATGCTTGGTTAGGCAAAAATTTCATTCATCTGGTGTCCTTAATTTGTTTTTAGTTCTGATGGGCTCGGTTATTGGTATTGCAACAAACGGTACCCTTCTCAGTCAGATAATTATATATAGAAAGCAACAATCTGGAAAAGACAAGAAAACAAAGTAGACAACTATGAAAATTTATAAGTAGCTTTGCTTCTGTTGAAGGTTGCCACCATTCCAGCATGTGAGCTAACCTTTAATGCCTATGAATCTTCATGGGAGGTATTTTACATTCTGGTACTACTTTTCAATCTTTAGTTAGCCAAAATTTAATAGGTCTTGTAATTGAGCAACTGGTGGTAGTAATATTTGTAGAATGTTCGTATGTTTTTTTTTTTTTTTTTAAATAATAAAATAATATTTTAGAATGGAGTTGGTTATTCATATATCTTGTATTGTTTTTTAGCAGACTGGACAAATATTGCTATAGGGTTAAGTTTAATTGCAGTTATAGCAGATTGCTTTTCTTCTTCTAACTGCAAATCTTAGTGTTTTTTAGTTTCTTTCCTTTTGATGATTTTTTTAGTTTTTTCCTAATTTTTATAGTTTCTGCATTTGAGTACGCTTTTTACTGATTTAATTATATGAAGCCAAATATTAAGATCTGTTTCCCAGTGATAGCACGCTTTTCTTTTAATGTTGCTTGAATCTTGTAATTACCAAAAATAGAAAGAAAAACAGAAAGTATTAAATGATTATTTTGAATATTGATGGCTTTGAAGGACATATTTATAAGTTGAGATCCTTTTAGAGGCAAAAGGATTCAACATGGATACGAAATGATGGGTGTCTTTCTTTCTTGAGCAATAATTTTTTTTCCTAAGGTTATTATCACAAAAAAAATACAAATAGTTAGGTGGTTCTGAGCTAATGGGATTCACATGTAAAATCCACATGTGACAAGTTTTGTGTGTTGGAATTTGGTAGTTTCATAACCACTTAATTTTGTTTTTTTAAAAAATAAATAAAAAGAACACACACACACACACACACACACACACATATCTGAGGCCTACCCCCTGTCAGGTTTAAAAAAATTAAATGTCTTGCCCAAAAAGAAATAAAATTAAATGATTAAGAAGTTAATTCCAATTATACTTAAAAATAGAGTTTCAAATTTTGGGTGTCTATCTATATAAGCATAACCTCAATTTCAATAGAACTATTATTCGATTATGTAATAAAATAAAATATAAGTGGATAACTAAATTATTTAAAGTTTTTAATTATCTAAATCAATTATTATTTTATTTGTTATTTAATTTCAACTGTTATCAAATATATATGATAATAGACTAATTATATATATATACATATATTGCATATGTATATATACAGAACTGCTAATATGGACGACGTAATCTACCACTAAATAGGCGACAATTTATATCAGCCGTCTAATGTGTATACTCAGATGCATTGACTGCGTAAATATGCATATAAATATACATATCGGACGGTTAATATAAAACTGTCGTCTATTAAGTGGTAGACTACGCCCATATTAGTAGTTTGATGTGTGTGTATATAAAAAGCATAACCTCTCCACTTTGTAATAAAACAAAAACAAAAACCTCTCTTTTAGTCACCTTTGAACCTTTCTGGATAATCGGATATTCCTCCTTTTCTTAAAAGTCAAAGATTACGATACTACAATGCCATGGCTTTGCTTTTCGAGCATTTTGTTTTTTTTCTTTTAATAAGATTCTAAGTTACTTGAGACCACCTCCTAGTCCTAAGTGCCGCATATTCAAACTGTAAGAAGGCATGAAACTGCAATGGTATACCAAACGATTCAAAAGATTGTTTGTCATTGTCTACGATCCAGGGCCAAAATTGTTAGACAACCACCAAGGACGACCTTCCGGCTTCCAAGCGCGTGCACAAATTGAATCCATTCTCTAAAAGTAGAGTTGTTCTTTAGTCCTATTTTCTTTTATAATTGTTTTTTAATCTTATTAAACACATTATTGTTTACGACAATTAAATTTAAAAAATTTTATTTAGATTGAAAAGATTAATTCTATTTTTATTAACTTATTTATACAATTGCTTTTTAATTTTTTAATTGTGTGACAATTTATTTTTTAATTTTTAAAATTGATAATTATATTTCTATTAATTCTAAACTTTGTTCTAGTATCTTTTTACGACGATCAAGATCTGGAGCCAGGGTAAGTGTGGGCGGGTGCAGGGCACTGGCAGAACCAGAATAAGTGTAGGTGGGTGTGAGACACTGGCATGCTACTTTACTGGCAGAGATCGGTGTCAAATCCCATATCGTCCGGGTGTGGAATGGGTCATGTAGTAATTGTTCAAATGTAAAGTGAGCACTCTTTTAAAAAATCAAAGCTTTTTCAGAGCGTTTGGCTTTAGAGTTGGAAGAACTCTAAAGTTAAGCGTGCTCCAGTTGGAACATTTCTGTGGGTGACCCATAGAAAGTCTGACAAAAAATTTCATACCGTCTGAAATGCAGTGTCTAAATTGGAGACAATATTGGTTAGAAATAGAATGTGACATTACACTTTTACTGTCATTACTTATTAAATAATATTTTTTATTTTTCCCATATTTTTTCATGTATAGCACTAACATGAATAGTTTTATTTTTTTGAAATAGAAGATTTTAAATATTGAAAAATTTAAAAAAAAAAATTTAAAATTTTGTCCTGTAAAACAATTTTCAAAACTGATCAATATGAAAAAGTAACTATCTATATAATACCATATTTCTTTTTTAATTTTTATTACCACAGGTCTAACTCAGAATCGTTCCTACGGGAAAAAAAAATTCACTTTTTTTAGATTTTTTATCCTCTTTAATCCTCAACTTTTTCACCTTTCCATTTTGTTTTGTTTTTTGAAACCTTGTAGAGAAAGAATAATAGAGCAAAAAAAACAAAACTACTCATTGGCATTCCATGTGTGAGATAAGTGGGAGAAAAAAATATTATTTAACTATAGAATAAATACATTTTAGTACATTGTAGTTTATTAAATTTTCACATTAGACTTTCAAATGTTACACATTAAGCTTCAAATTTACATTTTATATCACATTAAACTTTCAATTTATATTATATGTCACATTATACCTTCAAATTTCAAATGTAATACATTAAACTTCTAATTCACACTTTTTTACCAATTTTTAAAAATATAAATAAAAAATTATCTATTTTTTTTCATTTAAATTTTTTATTTCATCCTAAATTGCTAAAAACAAATTATTATAAATTTTTTATCTTATATATTTTTCACATGATATTTTTTTTATTCTAAATTACTAAAACAATTATTATGAAAATTTATTTAATCCTATATTTTTTCATCATAAAATTTTTTTTTTTTAGTTTAGGATGAATAATTTTTTTTGGAAGAATAAAAAATATTTTTTTAATATTTTAGAAAATTAATAAGAAAAAAGAATTTTAGAGTTATTATATTGCATTTAACAGATTCTGTTAAATTTAATTTAATTCGACTAAATTTTAATTTGTTACAAAGTAGAAAGTATTTAATGATAAAAATTAATTGTAGTGCTTTTTATTTAAAAATAAATAAAAATTCTAGAAGGTTTTAAAGTAAATTAATAATTTATTGTGCCATAAAATATAAATTAAAAAATTAATATGATACTTAAAATTTGAATGCCTAATTTAACATAAAATATAAATTGAAGGCTTAATGTGATACAATTGAATTTTTAATAAGTTTAAAATTCAAGTGTATCACATTAAGCTTTCAATTTATATTTTATGTCAAATTATGATGTGGCATAGAATGTAAAAGTTAGATTTAATATGATACATTTGAAATTTAAAAGCTTAATGTGAAAGTTTAGTAAACTAACCAGTACTAAAGTGCATTTATCTCTTTAACTATTAATAACAATAAAGATACTGTAGCAATGTTTAGAATTAATAAATAGCATAACTTTTAATTTTAAAAGTTGACGGATAAATTCTTGCCCTCCAAAGATTAAGAAGACTCGATGTAAATAAGCCTTTTCTGATCATGCAAACTAATGAGTCCTTCAAAATATATATATAAAAAAATCCCTATGGTTTGTTTCTTATTCTTGTTTTTTTTTTTGCTGAATGGTTTGTTTCTTATTCCTTGCTACATTACTTCAAGCTACTGGTCAAAACTCGGAATGAAAACTTAACTGGTCAGTATCACTAGTAATGGATAGGATTTACATCAGATTTCCATTGCTTCCAATGCAGCATGTCTACAGCATGGTGTCTTAATAATTTAGTTTAATTAAAGAACATCTGGTGAATAAAGCCGTAAAGCTGCTGTTTTATTTAATGCACAATATAAGCTGATAGGGAATCAAATCAATCACTAAACAACAAGATTTCACAATCTGCAACTAATTTGCTTAATCTTCGCATCAGAGTGTATGATTTCCATACGATTCTCATTACAAAATATTCGCAGTTACTCCACCTACTTGGCATATATAGCAGCGTTTAGTGTTAAGTGTTAAGAGCTTCTTTGTTATATTTAAAAAAAACTATAGTTATTTAAGATTTTTGTAACGTTTGCTTTTATAGTGAATTTATCTTAGGCATAAAAAGTGGAAAATTTCAGCTTATTTCCTAGTGCAATTATAATTAACGCATCAATTTTTATTTTATTTTATTTTTTTCCTATTCTAGAATCTAGACTATCCTTCTAACCTCCACTTTCTCAACGGCTACAACTAATTACTCATAATTTGGAGGCAACATGAGTGGTTATAACCAAGAGGAACTTAGATAAAATTACTTCATTTATTTTTATGAACAAAAACAAGATCATTAAGACTCATTATACAGTGGCGTCTATTTAGATAAGAATAATTAAATTTCAGACAACCTTAATCTCTTGTTCTTTTTCTATTTGGATAAACTTAAAGACTAATTAATTTTCGGACAATCTTAATCTCTCTTTTTTTTTTCTTTTTCTTTTTTGCAAGGGAATACACAACCTTAGTCTAACAGTTGACATAATCAAGAACCATTGACGCATATACGAAGTGAAATCAGTTGCAATACTGTTCTAACAATTTCAAATGCACCGAAATGGAATTATGAGGTTTAGTGAAGAAAGAAATTGACAAAAGCAAAGAAAAAGGCGTAAAAGAAGTGTAGCTATTTTGTGCCAACCGTGAAGATCCGATTCAAAAGGCAATAAACAGCACACAGCATCAAACTAAATACATAAAAAGTCGGAACCCGAAACAATACACAACTCACAAACAATAATGACCAAGACCAGGACTTTGATGTTTACCGTCTGTTTAGTTGATTAACTAAAGAAAGCCCCGAGTTTTGATATTACCATTTGCCCACCTTCTCAAGGTGCAGGCCACTAAACTCCTTCCAGATAAAAGGCCTAACCTTGATTTGAAGGAAGTCGATCGTGCTGTACCCGAACTTGTCGATGCAACATTATTAGCAGCCGTTACCTGGACAAACATTGGAGGGAATTCCACCCCATTATCTTGGACCACGCCATCACTGGCACTTGCGTCTTGATGTTCAGGCTCACCGGTATCCAAATTCACTGCTAATAAAGGCCTACTTGCCCTCAACCAATCCGCACCCTCCGGGGTCACTCCTCTACACTTCTTCACCTTCACTTTCACCAAATTTGGGCAACCACCCGCCAGAGCTTCCAACCCGTTGTCGTTAACAGGGCAACTCTTAATGCAGAGCTTCTTCAATGCTATACATTTCGTGGCAATGCATGAAATCTCAGCATCGCCGACAGTGTCGCTTCCGCACAATGCCAACCGCTCTAGGTTCTGGCAATTGGACGCGAGCATTTGTAAACTTACATTTGTGGGATTGACGCCTATAAGAACCAATTCCTGGAGATTAGAGCATGATTTTGCAATGGCAACCAATCCCTCGTCGCCAATACGGTTTGCCTTCCATCCGTCAATGTGAAGCTTCCGCAAGAGTTTACAGCGCTCTGCAATGGATACCAGCCCAACATTGGTGCATTCCGGCGTCTTGACGAGATGCAAAATTTCTAGATCCAAGCAATTTGAGATCGCGGCCAGACCCACATCGCTAACTTGAAGCCTCTCCAGATGGATCTCAACGATTCCCGGGACTCGGTCGGTAATTACTGGGAAGAGCTTATCCCAATCTCCAGAACACCTGAAAAGCTTCAAAGTTCTTAAATTCTTTGCGCCGATAATAAGAGGTCCGAAACATACTCCATTATAAAGCTCCTTTAAGCAAATAGTTTTCAGAGATGAGGCAGCTACGCCAGGCCCTATTGGCTCTGCAGCTGCCACGTCACTGATGCCACGGAGCCGCTTGACCGATATCTCCTCCAGCGATGAGCAATTCTCCAGCACCGCGTTCATCCCTTTGGCTCCGAACGTGCAGGACCCGCAAGAAAGCTTCTTCAAGCCCTTGCAGTTCTTCGCGAAGGCCGCCATGCCAGCATCCGTTAATTCGCGGCAGGCACGGAGCTTAAGCCGGTTCAGATTCCGGCACCGGAGCGATATGAGGACAAGCGCATCGTCGCCGATGCTCACGGATCTACGGTCGCATTTCAGTGCAAGCTTAGTCACGGCGTCGAATCGAGAAAAGAGGGAGGCGACCATGTCGCGAAGATCTGCTTGAGCGTCTAGGGAGAGACGGTGACGGCTCTGTCCCTCGATCCTCAGCCACCTTCGGCAGACGAGCGAGCAGCGTTTCCGGTCGCCAGAGCCCAGGGAGTGGAAAATACAGGCCAAACACTCGTCGGGCAGATCTGAAATATAGTCGGAGACCCCATCGGAGGTTCCCTGGAAGCCAGCGGTTTCCTCGGCCTGCATCGGAGAGATCAGAGGCGTTGATTTAGTCTTTGAACGATAGCTGTGATGATTGCTTTCGCGGCCGCTTGGGACTGCGGCCGTCGAAGCTGACTGGCCCATCCACGACGACTTTCAAACGAACGATTGAGCTTTGCCTCCTCGACTTTCTTCTTGTCCTATGCACCACCGCATCGGAGGGCTTGCTGCCACTCACAACCTATCGCATACTCTCTCTGTCTGTTTCTCCGAAATGCGTCAGAAACGGACCTGAAATCCGATTTCATTTGGCTTTTTTTGAATTTTTAGGCCACACTAGAATAGAATACAATGGCGATCTTCCCCAAGAGAAATTATTCAGTGGGGGCCTGCTCTTGTTCTTACCGTGTAACCTGTATCCTATATCGTCCATCAGTACCGAGATTTTCATCTAAACGTTTCAATTTAAGTCGGTGTATATTTTTTTCCTATCGGTAAAATTAAGTCGTTGGATATTGGTCGGGTGGAAGTCGCATGAAGAGAATTGTCAATTTAAAGCGAGCGCAAGAAAGTGAGTATGACGGTAATAATATTAGCGTGTGCAACTAGAAGTCCCATTGCAGTTGGTCCATTCAAACGGGGATTTGCACGAAACATCCACGGCCATGCAATTGCCAAGTCATGCTAACAACATGAAGACGCCCACTTTTTATCTCTTTTCTCCTCTCTCATTAGTATAATCTCTACTCTTATCTTTCCAAAAAAATAATAAAATAAATATCACGTTCTCCCATCAATTTCTCTACAAATCATCCCAAACACCAAGAACACCACATGCGGCTTAATAATAATAATCACTCATCCAAATGCAAATATATACGTACATATTGTTATGGATTTAAACCAAACATAACTAATATGATATGTATCATATATTTTTTTTTTATAAGGCGACCAATTATTAGTTAAACAAAATAAAGAGGAAGAACAAAATGTTGTAGGGGATATAAACCATCATTTGTCTAAATATACAATTGCTAATTTGTGAGCATAATTGAAATTGTATAGTTTAATAAATATGATTTTTAATTATATAAGTATAAGAAAGTTAGTAAGTAAAGAGTTACATACAAAGAGAATCCTACACAGTTAGCTTGCAAAACAGAATTACAAAATTTTCAAATACAAAATTACGTCAAAAAAGCACTCAACTTTACCTAAAAAGAAAAGATAAAAAGGTTCACGTGACTTCTTCCAATCCAACGTTTCAAAACACCGTGGGCCATTATTTGCTGAAAGTAAAGATAAATTTGTATAAATGCTTTTATGATTCTATTTATATTACCATACTCTAATAATGTCGGTTCATGGCTACCCATATCTACAAAATTGATTTAAATTTTATTTACGATAAAAAGAGAGAGAAAAATATGCATATATAACAAACATATAAACCTAAAAATCAATAAATACTTTCTTATATAAAATCTATAGTTAATTAATTTTTTCCAATTATCGATCGATGTAATATATATATAAGAATTTGGCATCGGAAAAAACACTTGGAAAAAACAAAGGCCGTAGATTAGCGATAAGTGGGCCAGCAATCTAAAGGAATTCCGTGGATGGTCAAACAGCAAGGTCAACGATGACACTAGGGTAGTGGAGGTAGTGACCTAACCTCCATGATCCACGATGGATTCTCTCTTCACTGCCGCCACTCGAAGCATACTCTATGGGTATGGCCGCGCCTCCTACGCTTCTCAGAGGCCTTCCGCTCCTCCGTCAAAGACTCCACTTTCCGTTTCACCAACACCGCTTTCCCGTTGGGTTTATTGCCGCCCCGTCCCGTAGGTCACGGTGTACTGTCACGGCCGAGTCCACTCGGCCCGAGGAGAAATTATCCTCTGCGGACGATGCCACGTCGTTCCTGCGTGTGAAGGACTCGCCCAAGTTCCCCCGCTGGGACGATCCTGACTATCGCCAGTGGAAAGACAAAGAGGAGGAAATCCTCTGCGACATCGATCCTACTATTACACTCGCCAAGGAAATTCTCCACTCCGACAGGTCCGTGCCTCTCGTACCCAATATTTATATGTAAAATACTATTATCGGAGAGATAAATTTAAAATACTGAATCTTGATTGACATTCCCTCAACTAACCGTATATCATGCAACCATAGTTTAAGTTTGCATGGTCCATGACCAGAATTTGATACTGTTCCTAACAAGTTCTTACGTGGTGGAAGTAAATTCAGGGTAAAGACAAAGGCTTTGTGATTCTAAAGTGTTGAAAAGAGAGAGTATCGACTAAAGTTATTTGGGCGGTTTTAATTTTTATATGTTAGCTTTCTTTTCTCTTTTTTTCCGTACTTTCTAAGGGAGTCTCTGTATGCTTCCTGTTTACTTTATCCTTTTTTATTTCTTGTTAACACCCCTACTTAACCAGAATTTCGACTTCATAAGTTTTTGGAAAAATATGGCTTTGCGACTTCAGCCCTCTTAATTATTGATTTCTTCCTTGCTGATACTTGTAATCATATACCAGTAGATGATCGTACACTTGCATAGACTCAAGCAATCTCAACTCTTCAGTAATATAAAACTTCAATGCTATATGGGTTATGCTGATTCCCTATTTATAGGTAGAAATAGAATTGACGAAGTAAAAGAGAGCAATTATCAATTATTCTAGAAAATGGAGAGTATGGGAACCACCTTATATACAAATAAACATTGGCATGGCTGAGTTTATATTAACTGTGCCTAGACAGATTGATTAATCGCCGTGTAAAATGCTTAATTTTGAGGTTAGCTTGTTGAACAATCTAAATGATGGTAGATAAAAATGTGGGTTTTAAGCCTACGCTGGTCCCCTGTTTGGGGATTAGATTAGCGCTGCCTATTATGCATGCCACAGTTGTGCTTGATTATGAATAATTACTATATGAAGTCAAACGTGTGTTTGAACTAGTATGTTATGGCTACTCAAATTTACAGGGATTAAATATCACTTAAACATTTTCTTGGTGCCCCAGGTATCTGGATGGGGAACAGCTAGCAGTTGAAGATGAGAAAGTTGTGGTGGAAAAGCTGCTTGCCTATCATCCTCATTCTGAAGATAAAATTGGATGTGGACTTGATTCTATTATGGTAAAGATGCATTATACATGATCCTTGCCTTTTTGCCAAACTGTTGCAACTCTTCTAGTTGATTTTTTTTGGGTCCATATATAAATTCCAACCTGTTTTGCAATCTCCTTGATGACGGTTTTGCTAACTGCATTATGAATCAAAAAAGTCTTTGGTGTCCTATTCCTATTTATGGCTGTCTAACTATAAATCTATTATTTTTGCAGTTTGTTTGTAGCAGTAGAACAATCTTTTCTCATTAAATCATTTACCACTTACCCAATTTTCTGACTGTTTTAAGCCACATTCTTAATCATCCTTTCTCCATCCTTGCAGTGCATTTTGACCAACTTAAAACTGCTCTCCCTATATTTCATATCAAATCCCTTACCTGTTATCTACTTGTTATCCTCATTTACGGTGAGAATTAAGCATTTATAAGCATTTATAGACATACATCCCGAACTATACTAGTGTTGGAGCTTGGTTTTCGTGGACCTATGTTGATAAGATGATTTGATAAGATGACAAGGCCCCTACTCTGAATATATTTTGTTTATGTTTATTCAATCAGTGTGATTCGTAGAAGTGACTAACCAGTACAGTATCAAGCCTTAGTGTAAAGAATAGTATCTTCTGTATAATTGACTTTGATGTTATCATTTGGAATTTCTACTTTTTTTTGTGTGCTGTGCACGATGTGTAGACTATGGACATTAAGACCACGAAAGTGCCACCGCGCCTAGTTATCATAAAAATTGTGAATTGGAGTAATCTACATTATACGAGATTCAGTTTTCAATGTCCACTATTTTCATCCTTATGATATCGTTTAACATTTAGATACACATTTTATTTGCATTTCCTCTACCATCAAGGACGCTGTGACATCTATTACCAGAGTGTGCACGTTTGAATGCTCTTCATTGCTGTCAGTCTTGCAGCTGCAACATTAGTTTGCAGGATCCTTATTTTCTTTTAGAAGTTTTCCCTCAATTTGTTACCAAATTGACATTCAATATTGGTAGAATTGATTATTGACCATTTCTGGTTCGGCAATATCAATTTGTTAGTAAATTGTGAATGAGATAAAGTTACCTTTCCTGGTGCTCTCTTTTGTGGCTGATAAATAATTGTTTCATATAGTATGCTTAAGGTAGCTATTATGTTGCTCTATCAGAATAAACTAATATGATGTTTAATTCTCTTTGCTGAAGGTTGATCGGCATCCCCAATTTAGACAGTCAAGGTGCCTCTTTGTCATCAGAACTGATGGCGTATGGATAGACTTTTCTTATCAGAAGTGTCTTCGAGCATACATTCGAGATAAGTATCCATCCCATGCAGAAAGGTTCATTCGAGAACATTTTAAACGTAGTAGTGGTTAAATGTTTGTAAGTTGTGGTGCTCATTTTATAGGTTTAATTTGCTTTTATTTGATTTTTGAGCAGAAATTTTGTACAATGTTATTGTTCTAAGTCACCTAAAATATAGCGTAGAATCCCAATTCCCAATTGTCTATGCCCTTGTAATCTTGACTGGCACTTAAATGTTTCAAAGACAGTAAATAATTGAAGTAATGTTTTGTTAACTTGCATCCGTTGCCAGTGGCGTTTTTGACATTTTGGTTTGGTAAAGTCTTTTTTGTCTTTTATATGCGTGTCCTACTGCGTTTTACATGGTTGTCGGCATTGTTGAATAACTTGACTAGTAATCCATCTGTCTCTCTTTTATCTATTGTGGGTCTGGAAACGCGTTCTTTTTTCCCTTCTTTTTTTTTTTTTTGCTTTGTCTGAAACTTAAGTATTAGTTGGCTAATGGCTAGCTGCTAGAAAGCTGGGTTGCCGCGTTCTTTCTTAATGGGAGATTTTTTGTTCAGTTATGGCTTTGATTATTGAATGGGAATCGAAGTCATTAACATAGCCGGATATGCTTATCGTTCAGAACGCCTATATTCAACAAATTAGTAAAATGTCACAGCTCATAATTCTAAAGATGAACGATGAGCAATGATGGGATAGGGTAGTAGTACTTGGAGATTTCCTACTGGAAGTATCTTTTTCTTTTATTTTTGGTAAATAGTGTGTTTGTATCTGTTTCGGTAATCATGCGATCATGTGTATTTTTTTATTGTTGTGGCCTTCAACGAAGATGGGCTACATCAGAAAATGACAAAAATACTATTCTGCTCACAAATGCCATGCGTGGAGTCAATCGAATACTATCATTTCGGTTCTCCAATCACAAAGATCCTCTTAATTTTTCTCTACATATTAAACCTTTATTAAGTTTCTCTACATGTTATACCTTTATTAATTTGGACGTTTCTAAAATTATTACATTTATCATTGCATCGTTTCTTTACTTGTCCATTCTCTATACAAAAACTGCTTATTAGTGATGTGTTTTTCAAGCTGATAAATGCCCTAAATGCACAATTGACAAAATTGTCAACGGGTTGGTCTTCTTGATCAATAGTTGTCGGATCGAATTCGAAGAATTGGGAATGGAAGAATTTTAAAATAATGATTCTAGTTCTAGGACACTATTAGAAGTATGATTAAGAACCTTGTAGGTTAATATGGAGCCATAAAAACGTTTCTGTTCAGTGATAAACTAATATAAAATTGAGTAGTTGAGCCTGGTAATGCGAGCCAAAAGAGTCAAGCTCAGTTGGGTACGTTGTTTAGTTGATGTCCGTAGGCCTTTTGCTAGTCAAAGCGGTGGGAAACTGTCACTCCCCAACTCTGTACTGTCTGAATAAATGTGGATTTATTTTCAAAGACAAATATTTTTTGTGTTTTTGGTTTCGGGGATTAGAGAGCATGCACAGCTGTTGGATTTAACAGGAATTACCTCAACCATCAAATATGACTTCGAATGCGTAAGCAGATCCATATTTCAACAGAAGACAGTCTTGGCCTATAGTAGTCTTTTGACCGGCATGTCCCTTCTTGCTCTGCTCGCTATTGCCTGTAACCACTCACCATTCACCAAGCCAATGGGGTCGGTAATTTCCTATTGGATGGTGGCAAGCTATTTGAAATTTGAATTGTGGATTTCTTATGATAGGAAAAGTTTGTAGTTTGATAATTCTATACAGATAATATTGGAAATTGGCATGGACATTAAAAACTTGGGTTTTTTTTATGCTAGTTTATTAAGTTATAACATTATTTTTCTCGTAAAAGATTAAATATTGGCATGTCGGCAAGGGCCGCAAGGTATGGCAATCACATTTCAGACAAACTCATCAAAATTCTAAACTAAACAATGTCTTGGTAATCTTGATTTATTTTTAGGTAGAAAAGCAATTTCCCAGGAAAAAAAATAAAAAGTAGGTGAATAAACAACCCCATTGGGCAATGGATGCATTTTAATTATAACCTAAAACTAATTTGGAATTTCAGTTCAAAAACCTTATTACCGCACTGCTTACAATGAAGCAATTGATATTTTTAATCAACGCACTTCTGGATTCTGGAGATATCCCAAATGAAACAGATGGGTGGTAAACAAAGGGAGGAGAAAAAGGATGTATGGGTAATGGGTAATGGGTAATCGAAGGTCAGCTCTCTCATCATCATGTGAATTGCAGATTTACAGCCACTGCTACAGTTGCATTCAATTATGAGTAACTTCAGTAGGCTATGCTATAATTACGGGACAAACTTGATCATTAACTTCAGACTATTCCTAGGTGGAGGCCCACTTCTCCACACAGCTGGATGGAAGAAAATCCATGTGGGCCCCCACCCCACAGTCCATTTTACCCCCATTATTGGTTATATGGGCTTTAAAGCATAAATATATATACTTTGTGAAGCATGAAGACTGAAGAGAGATGAGGAAGATCATTAACCAATTTGAAGGGTTGTGATCTTTACGCTGGCCCCATCATCTAACGGTCAGGTGAATAGGGATGGTTGATGAGTTCCAATAAAGAGTTGTTTTGCTTGTGTTGGTGCGATTAAGTGTAAGAAAATGAGCCACTTTCTAAATGTTCAGAGAGTGGGCTTATCTGACTTTGACCAGAATGATGAAACAGCTGTGGTTTCAAGTCTTTTAGGAATTTGAGATTTAAAAAATAAATAAATAAATAAAAATTCACCGATCATATCATACGAATGGAATAAGAAAAAAGGAGATCGCTCAGAACTTTGGAGGTTTTCAAATGCTGAAAATAGTGAAGACCTTTGTTGAGTTTTTGGAAAATCTGTTGCCCTGGGCTGGAAACCATCATCGACATCGATCAAACACCTTGATCATCCCCCCTAATCCTCACTCGCTCTTCCCACCCTTTGAATATGTCTAACTCTCCAGCGATTATACCATTTTTGTCGCCTCTCTCGGTACATTCTTCACTCTCTTTCTCTCTCTCTCTAGCTTCGTTTCTTGGAGAACGAACCTATATATAAAAAGTGATCAGGAAGGAAAGGAAAAGAAAGTAGAAAAGAAATAAAAGAAAGCAACGTTTCGGTGCAGAAACATCCCACGCGTCCCTGTTGCTAGGTAGACTAGTCGTGGTACAGTATTGAATTTCCGTAGCATACAGCAGCACCAATACCCTTTTTCTTGCATATGGCACAGAGAGGAAGAAAATAATTCTGCAATATTACTCCTCAAAACTCACTGTGGTCTAGTTGATGCTGGTCAGCCGGTGTGACATTATAGTTGGTTGAGTGCGAAGATAACTCATTTCGTACAAGAAAGGAAACGAGCTGTCGCTCTGAGTCTCAGATATATACTGGGAAACGTATGTATATATATATATGTACTTGTTCCAATTCCAAAGCATATGATATATAAAACTATTATTTATATTACTAGTAAACACTAAACAGTTTGTTGATCTCTTAGAACATAAAGAACAAAACCTAAAAGAAGAGGAAATGAAAATAAACAGCATTAAAGCCAAAGGTTTATGTTAAAATCTTAGATAGGTCTTCTGGCTTTGACAGTTTCTAAAAGACAGCTATATGCATATTTATTAAATTCGACTAGTCTAGTCTCTAGAGGCATTGAGGTGGGAAGGCGTGCAGTGCCTTTTGTTGCTTTCTGTTTAGATCTTTTGCTAGGGCTTGTTTGGTAAAAAAAAATTGTATGTATGTTGGAGGCTACAGGCTATAGTAGAGGGTAAACCCGATCCTATTTGTATTTGTATTCTTTATTTTTGGTAATTTGTATTTTTATTTTGGTTGGTCTGCAGTCTGCACTTTGGATATAAGCAATATCTCTCACAGCACAGGAATAAGGGGTATGGGTGTCCTTGATGCGTTTTATTGAAAATTATCTTTGATCCTGTTATTTATATTTATTTATTTTATTATTAAGTTTAGGAATACTCTAACTTAAATCTCATAATAGGTTTCGAAAAATATTATTTGGTAAATAAAAAATATTAGAAAGATAGAAGTTGGTGTACAATATGCAATCCCGGGTACTAAATTTTCGACCAATTTATTTGTCTACGTCTCGCCATTACAAATTCAGTATAATAAATTGAACATCCAATCCAGACAATAAAAGTATTTGAACTTTAATTTTTTTGGTCAAAAATTGAGATATTTACCAACTCATCTATAACTCATAGATTATTATTTGTCACTATTTGTGATCGGTAAAATATACATACTAAATTATATTTTAAATGATTATTATTAAAATATACATACTATTTTTTTCTTTATTATAATTTTAATTTTAAAAATTAAATTAAATATTTTAAAATAAAATTTATCATATAGGCTGCAATTGACTAACAGCAAAACTATCTTAGGTTCAAGGTCAAAATCAAAATTTTCTTTTCTAATTCATCTAAAAAAAATTAATCTTCTTGACAGAAAACGAGTGAATTTTGATAAAATATTCTCATATTTTAATTTTTTTTGTATAACTGTGCTACTTTAATTTTCAAAAAAAATTATATATAGAGTAATTTTATAATAAAAACTACCGCTGAAAATATATTTTACTGTCACATCTGAAAATATTATAGCTTTAATGGCATTATAGATCTATTAATTTTTAATGGTAATTTAATAATTTAACTATAAAAAAATTCTAAAGAAACAAAAATGTGGTTAAAATTGAATATGTTTATGTATTATTGTTATTTCAAACAATATTATTTTAGATTTTTATTATTAATTTGTAGAAGGATTTAAGTATTATGTTTTTGTGATTTGTTAATTTTTTAACATGTATTAAGTATGTTACTTTAGTTTTTTATTTTTGGTTTGTAAAATTATACAAATATTTATGTTTGTTTGTTCTTCATTATTTTTTAATAAGGAGTATGAACTATAAATTAAATATATTTTTCATTTTTTTTAAATAATTTTAAAAATAAGTTTAACATATTAACAGGTTGAATAACGGGTTATACAATAATTTCATGAACAGGTTTGAGTTTACATATTTCAATACGAAAGCTTAATGGGTTGGATTTAAATGAAATTTTGTTAACACAAATACGACACGACACGTTGCCAAATCTAATTACCACATAAGATATATAAATTGTGTTTGAAAGTATTGTTATTTTATAATGTTATGTTAATAATTAATTTGAAGCTGATGTGACTTAACCATTATCAAAATAAATGTATTTTTAGGCTATGCTAGACCATTTAAAGTTTCTTAAAAATCAAATTGTTCTTAAGAAAATCAATTATTTCAAAAAAGAAAAAAAATCAATGAAATATGTAATTAATAGCCAAAAATAGTCTTTATGCACATTATTATTGAAAAGTAATTTTATATTTGACTGTGCATTAATTTTTACTACATAAATTTAGACAATATTAATTTTTATGTCACTTATAAAGCAATTCATATTCATCATTATAAATGCTTTATCTATATGAATGTTATACGAATATGTTAACTAATAATATATTAACAGATGTCATTTGATAAATAAATTTTATTAATATTTTTTATATTAAAAAAATTCAATTATCATTTTTTGTTTGTAAAGTGCTATTCGATTTAATGCTTCTAATGCAAAATGCTACCAAATATATATATATATATATATATATATATCATGTAAATTGCCATGAAACACGATCCTAGGTTGGTAAAGATTTTAATCTTTGGTCAAAAAGATTAAAGTTTAAGCATTTTCATCGTTTGAGTCGGAAATTCAATTTTTCATGTTAAAATAAGTGTAATGGCAAAATGTAAACTGACAGATTAATCAATGTATATGAGACCACCACTCGGAGTTACAAAAGGATATACCAACTTTTATTCTTCCAACTTTTTTTTATTTTATTAAAAAAAATGTAAACGTTATTGATTCAAAAAAAATAAAAAATAAATGTAAACGTTATGACAAACGTTATATAACAAACTAAGTTACAAAATCAAATAAATAAGCTGCAAAATCCTAGAAAATCATATTAATTTAGTGGCATCTTTAGATCTCTATGCGTTCCACATGAAAACGGCTAAATAATGTAATATAATTTTTATTTTCCAAAAAAAGAAATATAATTTTGTACATATATATATTACAAAATCGTCACGGTAGAAAATAATATAAATTTAGTCGCATCTTCAGATCTCTGTGTTCCACTACGACATGAAAACGTACCGCTAAATGTATAAATAAATTATATATTTTTCTTACATTCTGAATGTGAAATGAATTAGTATATATGTCTAAAATAAGCGTATGGGAGATTGAAAAAAGAAAAAGAAAAAAGAAAGAGGTTGTGTTTATCAAAAAAAAGAGAGAGAAAGAAATAATTTTTTTTATTTTTTGAAAAGAAGTTGTTTTTATATGTGGTGGGGTGTGTACGCGCAAGTAAGGTGCTCTCTTGTCTTGCATAAACTCACCCCTCACTCTCTGAAAGAACAACAGAGTAGCCGAGCCCAGTGCAACTGTAGTGTTTACATATATAATGTCAAGATGTTTACCAAAATTAAATATTTAATACAGCCGAAGATGAATCTCATGTCTTGTGCACTCATACGTATTCTCCCTCTTAACATTCTTTATTCCTCCGGATATCGTATGCAGATCTATCATGGTTCTCCAATCCAACGAGTTCCTTTTTTGCAGCTAATTGATATCCAGTGGGTCCAACATGTGTGGGCCCCTTCACTATCATCTAAGGTACGAATGTCACGTGTCAACTTATTGTGCTGCATGGCCCATGATTCACGTCTGGTGGGTTTTAGGTAAGGAGACACTCCCCGATAATAAAAATAAATAAATAAAAATAAATAAATCACCAGTGGCAGTGGCAGTGGCAGTGGCAGTGGAAAAACCCCACACATAAAAACTCAACCTTTGCCTCGTTCTCACTCTCCCTCTTCCTGCTTGCTCTTTCGTTTCGCTGAGAGAAAACAGAGAGATGCCTCAGTTTTCTCTCTTCTTCATCCTCTTTGGCCTATAATGAACTCGTACCCAAAACCTCTTCTTCTCTGAAGAATATGTCTCATCAACAGCAATCAGAACATCATCATCATCAGCATGAATCGGACACACACCGTAACTCTGCATTCCTTCTGGACGCTCTTTACTGCTCCGAAGAGCATTTGGAGGAACAAGCAGCGAGGGGGGATTCATTCCTAGATGAAGAAGAGGAAGTCGGTGAGAGTTGTTTCCCTAGCAGTAATACATTTAAGACAAACTCTGAGTCGCCAATCTTGGCAGAGCAGGACCTGTTTTGGGAAAACGAGGAGCTAATCTCTCTGCTCTCTAAAGAATACCAAAATGAGGTGATGCACAGAACCCTCCGGACCGACCCATCTCTGTCTGAGGGTCGCAGAGAAGCCGTGGAGTGGATGTTGAAGGTCACTGCCCACTACTCTTTCTCTGCTCTCACCGCTGTTCTTGCCGTCGATTATCTTGATAGGTTCCTAGTCAGCGTTCACTTTCAGAAAGAAAAGCCATGGATGGTACAGCTCACTGCTGTCGCTTGTCTCTCTCTCGCTGCGAAGGTGGAGGAGACCCAAGTGCCCCTTCTATTAGACCTACAGGTGACTAATTATTAAATCTTGTTTGGGTATTAGAAAATTAATGTTTCAGGACTTTAATAACATTTGCTAAATCAGTGGGGGATTTTGATTTGATTAGGTGGAGGAAAGCAAGTATGTGTTCGAAGCAAAAACCATTAAGCGAATGGAGCTTTTGGTGCTCTCCACCCTCGGGTGGAAGATGAATCCTGTAACCCCAATTTCATTCCTCGATTACATTACGAGGAGGCTAGGCTTGAAACACCATCTCTCTTGGGAATTCCTCAGGAGGTGCGAGCGCATTATTCTCTCTGTCATTTCAGGTAAAACAATCCCGTCCTTTAAATCTCCTTCCTGATGATATGATAAAATTAGCTAGATTCCCTTTTTGCGTATGATTAAACTGTGGTTTCTCATCTGCAGATCCTAGGCTCCTGTCATTTCTTCCATCCGTAGTGGCTACTGCGACAATGTTGCATGTTGTCAATAGCATAGAGCCCTGTCTTCAATTCGAATACCAAAACCAGCTATTGGGTATTCTCGGAATCGAAAAGGTTTGACTTTTTACTCCACAATCAGATTGAATGAATCTGCAAAGTTCTAATCTTTCGTATATATGGAAATCTGACAATAGTAATCAAAACAGGACAAGGTGGAGGATTGTTGTAAGCTCGTGTTGGAATTGGCATCGGTGGTAAACCTTGGCAATCAATCGAACAAGCGCAAGTTTGGGTCAGTGCCAAGCAGCCCAAACGGCGTAATGGATGTGTCGTTCAGCTCTGATAGCTCTGACGACTCGTGGGCCGTGGCATCGTCGGTCTCATCCTCGCCAGAGCCTCTGTCCAAGAAAAGCAGAGCTATTCAGGACAAGCTTCTACATGCGACAAATTCAGATTTTCTTAGCATTCCTCGCTAGCTTTTTATTAGTTTTTTTTTTTCCTGCTTTTCCGCATCCAATAGTCTACTCTTGTTTAATAACATACATATGTTCTTTCTATGTCTTAGTTAAATTGCCTACCATCTCTGCAATTCCAACCCAGTCTAATTCATAGGGCTCATACGTTCCGTAAAACATGCTGGGTTTGGAAACCTTGGCAGCTGAGATGGTTGGCATTTTATCCGGAGGAAGTATCAAGAACGTTAACATGTCAACGGAGAGTTTCCAATCTGCAGCAGTATATATATTTATATATAATATCTTCCTGTACTCTTTTCTTATGTGAAAATGGCGAAAAGAAAAACCCATAATAATTTTGTTGTATGCAATTTAGCATGTTATAGAATAAAGATGAAAATTTTCTTTGCTTATTATATAATCTTTTTATTTATTTCAATGTATGCAATTTTTAACATGGCAAACAGGTGCAGAGCTACACATCCTGAATTCTGGCAAAAAATCAAAATGGGGTGAAAGAAAGGAGTGTGAAGACACCAGCAGGATCCTTTAGAAAGGGTTTTCAGTTGCATGTGCCGGAGGAGCAAGTTGTCGGCCACTAGAACTTTTGGGGTTTTAATTTTGGTGATTATTTTTTTGAGGGTTTGACCTCGTTGGAAGAGTTTAATTTTGTAAGACCTTGTGTCTGATATTGGGTTAATAACTGGGACTGAAACCATCTAACCAGCTGTAGCACCGTCCAAAATTTGATTTTTATTATTATCTTTTTATGCGTAGCATTCTCTTTGTTTTGCTAGCCATACACACAAAACAGAGTTTGCTAAAATATTGATATTGAAATGTTGAGGTCTGACTCTAGGGCTCTCATTTTCAAATCCCCAACATTTAAGTGAAGAGGAGGAATTTCGTTTATAAGAATTAAGGATACGTTGTTTGATAATCGAGTCTTAGTCGGGCATCATAAAAAATCCAAAGTTATCTATTAGAAAATGACTATGCAGAGCATTATTGTTATTATTATTATTATTACTATTATTATTATAAAGGAGCACCATTAATTGAATATCCATTATGTTAATATAGCAGTGCCTAATTATAAACGGCACAAAAGTAAGCGTAGTATAGCAGAGCAAAAAATTAAAAATAAAAGTCAATGATGGAGAAAGACCTTCACATTTGTGCTAGATGAATGAGAAAGAACAAGGCCTTCGTATTCACATTGCATCTCTTTCATGTCCATAGCATCCCATGAAAGAAGGAACTGGTCCTTCTTTCTTGATAACAATGGCATAAACTAGTTGTAGGTTGTGGCTTGTGAGCTTTTGCCAAGGACAGGTCAGGATAAAGGATCAAGTCTTCTGGGTCCTTCTTCGCTTAGGAAAGACAATTCTTTTGTTTTTTTTTTATTTTCACTTCCCAATGAAGCTTTAGAAAATATTCAATAATTAATTACATCATTGGTTTATATTTTAATAATAAATGTTTAATTTATGATTTCTGAATTTTTGCACATTCAAAATCCAATTAAAATTCAACCATATGCGAATTGATTGAAGAAGGGTTTCATTTTAGATATCCGACTTTTGCTTTTTATTTTAAAAGATTAATTGAGGGTCCCTTTTATTATATCCCAATTGTTTGCGGAGCAGAAGATGAAAATTGTATAATTCATAAGAGATCCTACCACTAGGAGTTAAGAAACGCAATATACACACACACACAAAAAGACACCCACAAGATGTCCCTGCATGTGCTTTCTTCTGCTACTTTTCAAGTGAATTATAAATAGAATCATCACTAAACTTTTTTATTCTGCAACCTCACTTCAGTTTCATTAGGTTTGTTACTGAAATGTACTGTTTTACTTCACTTGCATATCATTGAATAATGCATCAATATTTTATTGTACCGTGAATGCCGGAGTAAATGTAAAGTAGGCTAGTTTCTGTTCATATTTGACCCCATCATACACATCTGTATACAATCTTGCTCGTGTGGATTTGGTAATGGACTCAATTATAGTTTCCACTAGAACGGTTCTTTTGTTTGCCATCTATCTGAGTTTACTTCTTATTTTATTTTTTATTTTTTTCTTGGGAGAGAAAAGAAAGGTACTTGAGATGAATGAAATTACACTTGAAGTCGGAATATATATTCTGACGAAAAAAAATTAGGAAAAGAGGATCCACAAAGAAAGTCGAGGATTTAGCCGCATTATGAACATAAAGGAGGGGATAAGAGAAGATTAAAAGAGATTTTGGATATTAAAAGTAGATCCACAAAAAAACGCAGCCCCAAAAAAAAATTGTATAAAAAAAAAGGTAAAAGGTAAGGAATGTTGAAATTGGGGGACAAAATCCTTTGGTTTTGTTTGAGATGTCTTTGTTGTTCCTTTGTTCTCTACGCTTTTTGTAAGTTTGGCGCATAGACTGTATTGTATTTCAACCCAAAAAGAAAAAGGAAGAAAGACAATCATAAGATATGAATTTGTTGAGAGACCAAATTGGTTCCAGCCAACATCTTCTTTTCTTTTATGCACTCTGCCTTCTTTATACCCCTCAAAGCTCTCCCCTTTTGACCCATTCACCTTATTTGCTTCTAAAAGTATTCTCTGGATTAACTACACCATTCATCTTCTTTATAACAAAATTCTAATCAATATCCTTTTTTTTTTGGACCGCTATATGATGTTTAATACAGTATTTTTATTTTTATTTTCATCCAAAATTCACCCACCTACCCAAAAAAAAAAAATGGTAAAGCTTTGTTTTTTGTGGTCTAGCTGTAACTAATCAGCAGCTGCTGTAGGCTATAAAAGTATATACAGAAGGAGGTCTTCTTAATCTAAAAGCTTGCTTTCAATTATTCAAGAGGGGTTGGGAGTTGGGACCCTTCTCTTTATGCAAGGTTTCAAAGACTGATGACCAAGCAAACACCCTTTATAGTTTTTTGAATTATTATTTTATTTTATGGCAGAAAATTATGAAAGTCAAGCTACAGTTCAATGCATATTCATAATTAACCGCTTTTACACTTTTGTCTTCGAACATCAGACAGCTGCATCAAATAAGTTTGGTTTGAAATCTATTCATCTAATCATTATGGAAATTTCAATATAAGAGTGATGGTCATTTTAGTTTGTTTCGACAGCTTTGGAATATTCAATTGAATATAAATATACATTATGAAGGAATAAAGCTCTAAAAAAATACTGATTTTAAGTACAAATTTACCATATAAAATATATGAAATGCAGTGAAACATGAGAAGTTTTTAGCTTCTTGAGCATCACAAAGACTGTGGAGGAAGTTGCACACAGTCGCAGATGTGGAAGCATAATTCGCATGGGTGGTCCAGAGGATATAGACATATTGACTTTCATCTTGACATAGTTGCAATTAATTCCGGCTATCTAAATCAATCTCCATATGATTATGAATTTAACAACCTCTCAAGTGTTGAATGTTCCTCAAGTTGACAAACCCCATAAATTATTTTTCTGTCTAAATCTTTATTTTTTGGCATAAAATCTAATTATATTCGAAAATAAATTTATGGAAATCCATTAATGTTGCATTTATGTGCCTGAAAAATAAGTTACTATATTGTATATGATTCATTCCTGAATTGGAAAATCTTTAGAGTTGAATTATCATTTATTTTAAAATTTTAAACTGATGAAAAATAGATTATTATTTTTTTTATATGTTTTTTTTAACATTTATTTTCACATGTAGACTGATTTTTTTTAAATTTATTTTGGATTTTTATATGTATTTTTTATTTTTAAGTAAAATTGTTGAATTTTAAATCTGAAACATTAAAGCTGTTTAGATATGATATCAAACTCAATTACCATTTCTTTCAAAATTTAAGAGTTATAATTTCTTTTATGTTTTTCTCTGACCAGGGTCCAAGCCAAGAGTAATTAGCAGGAGAGAGCATACTTCTACTGTATTCTCATACAAGCATAGCAAAAGCAGCAACATGGTTTTTTTTTTTTTTTTCCCCTTCTTCTTTTGGGGGGTAATAAAAAGCAGCAACTTCGTAGTTATTGAATTTTCATCCTTTGCTTATTAAATCGACTTTTAGCTTCAAATATGTACGTATAATAAGTTGAAAACAATTCTTTCAAAAAAAAACTTGAAAAGAAGAAACAACAGCGGCCTGCTACAACTTCAGCCTGCTAGTTTAAGGAGGGGGCCCATTTTGCAGAGTTTGCAATTACATTGGAGCAGAGTTGAGGAATGGGCCACTTTGATCCATCAACTTAATAAAATGACAGAAATTGCACATTCCCAGCGTGACTCGCATAATTGTGAAGTGAAGAGGAATTATATATATATATATATATANTATATATATATATATATTTTTAATTTTTTTTTATTTATTTGATGTTTTATTTGGCAGAGAAGGAGCCGGATTACCAGTCACCACAGGATAAGTATCCAATGGGCTTGGTGGGCTGGGCTCCTGATGTCTAATATTGATGTCACAATCTTTACATTATGCCAAACGTACCATCCGGCCTCTTTACGCAAAAAGACTAAAGACAGCCCTGCAGCTCTGTATTTTGTTTAGGGTCAATCTATGTCCTCTTTTCTATTGGAAGGAACATTTATAAGTCAGAACAAGCTCCATAACTTTAGGCCTACTCATTCTGCCACTAACCGTACAAGTGGTCCAAATTAGTTTGGAGGTAATCCATATTAGCCTTTGTGGTCCAACTACGATTAGTTTTGTTTTTATTTTTGGTATCCAAATAATTCAAACACCCTAACATCAACATGTTCCCCTAAAACTGTTTTTAAGGTATGGTCTTTTAATTTTTTTTTTTTTTTTTTATGTTTTCAGTTAGGTTATAGTTAAAATTTTGAATTTTTGTAACATATGGTATTTTCTTTAATAAAAAACTAGGATGAAATTTTTAATGTTTATTTTTCCTTTATCGCAATGAATTCTATACTCCAAAATGTCATGGCCATGAGTTTTACATCAAGCACAATTTGGTAATGAAATTTGTCATGAAAGGGAAACAGTTAAAAGTAAATCAGAGCAGTAGCCAGTAGGGATGTCGATAAGTAGATGATAGACAAATAACCAGTGCGGGTCCAGAGGAATTGCTCTCGCAACCCTGAGGCTATGGGTAGGCGGTAATAGGGGGCGTGTGAAATTTGGAGATGTAGCTAAAATAACATATACAATTGGACTTTTGGTGGGGCTGGAAAGCGAAATTACTAGATTTAGGTGTCTCCACCCGGCGGGTATTGGGACCATGGCTTGCCTAACTAATAAATATTGGCGGCAATTGGGGTTGCCCGATCCAAGCTAAGGTGCTTGATTTTGAATTATGATAGAAAATTGTATATCAAATTTTTTATTTTTATGTCTTGCCATCCAATTTGATAACCCAACACAAAAATGGTTTTAGAGATCTTTACATATATTTTTGACGATTTTTTTAATATAATTATTAAGTTTTGAACTTAGAATCCTTTAAATTTTTAGATTCGATATCAAATTAATTTTTTTTTTCAAAAGCTTAGTATTGATTTGAATTTTATTTCTTTTATAATTTAACAAATCCATCAAGTATTAAAGATACATATAAAAATCTAAAATGAGCTTAAAAAGCTTGAACATGTATGTACTGGTGATTGTTAGAAATAAAAAAAAAAATAATGATACATTTCATATTAGCTAAAGTTTAAAAAAAAAATAGTAATTCAACTTTTCAAATTTAGAATTATTTGGACTTTTTGCTTGAGACAATGGCATTTTCTCACATGCAATTACCAAGTAACTATTGAAAAAAAGAAGAAAAAAAAGGCTCTGAGTTAAATTCTTAAAGACCCTGCTGTGATTACATCAAACCCTTCTTCAGTTTTGTTTTTCTTTGTTATGTTTATTTTTTATTTTAGTTTTTTCAATTGAAAAACGGTATTGATTATAAATCCCCACGCATTACACTATAACATTGCATAAACATAACAAGAAGAATTAAGAAAATATTCAATTTGTTTTTAAAATTTAGAGCTTGAGACTGAAAATAGTTCAAAATTAGCTTGACTTGTTCATAAAAACTCAAATTTACTCGGCTCGGCTCTGCTCGGCTCATTTAAATATAAAAATTTAAATATTTTTGATATTATTTAATTATTCTAACACTAAAGTGTAAATAAATTTCATTTAGTCTATTAATGTTTTTATAAAATTATATTTTTTTATTCAATAACAACTATTGTTTACTTATTATGAGTACTTAGTAAGTTTAAACTAATAAAATAATTATTATATAGACACGCGGAACTGATAAATTCGAACTATTGGTGAACTATTCACGAACTTCATTTTTTACTCAAAATTGGCCTGGAAATTTCATTTATTATTTAAACTTAACTCATTTTAACAACGAACCGATTTAGAACGAGCTAAAGCTGCGGTTATCACGATCTGGTCAATCCTATTCCAACTTTAAACTCACGCATTGAAGGTACGTCAAACATTTTGAAAGGCTAGACTGCTAAGACCAGCATTTTTGGGCTTGAAATCCACCAACCCAAACTGAATCCAATACCCCAAAACAAAAAAAGCGAACATGAATGTAACATTATTTCTTTCTTTTTTGGATGAATTAGAAGCAAACAAATTCTTTCATCAAAAAAGAAGCAAACAAATTCCTAGACGCAAAAGAGTTGCCAAAACGACCATAACATGAATATGCAGATCTTCATCATGGTCTATCAGGCTGACAGTCATTTCTCTCTTCATGCGTAGATTACTTAACTTAAACGGCTTTTTCATTTGCCTACATATATAACTTGCAAAGTGGTGATGCTTGTGGTAAATTATAAGAATAGCTTTTCAATTTTAACTTAACTATTAAAATAAGATTATTGATAAAAAAAAAATTACTATAAGTATTTGAAAGGTTAAACATGATTCGTAATTTAGTTACCAAAATATTATTGTAAATTTGGCATATATATTTAATGAAAACAAACAAAAAATTTGTCATGCATATGGATTTTTTATTGTATTTTTATGAAATATATATATATATATATATATATATGAATCTTAAAAACGTCCCGTCCCATCCAGTCCATTATTAATTGCATCAGCAATAATCTGTTAGGTTGAAAAGGCCCAAGAATAGAAAAAGAGCATCTGGTATGCGTGTATTTAGAAACATTACAACTTTTTGTTTTCGAATGTGGTTATCAGCCAGTGCATGGTGATATTGTGTACTTTTGTGGTCCATGCTTCGCTAGCCTTTTTTCACCTTTTTGTTAGCGATCAATTGTTGTGTGGACTGTTTTTACCAAAAAAAATTGTTGTGTGGACTGTGGACGTCTTCGGCTCACCCATAGAACGAATAATTTGGATGGGATTAAATCCTCAACCAAACTCTATTTAGTAGTATGGAAAAAAAAATATTAATGTTCTTTTTTTTACAATTTCATACATGTGGCTGTGAGAGGCTCATCACTAAACAAATTTCATTTTAACATGTATTAATATTCTTTATGCTTTCAAAAATTCGAAAAATCTAAATTTATGTACATTTAATTTGCATTAACTTTTTTAATATTTAATTCGTATTTATTTTATTTCTGTGGTTCTGTTTCCGTGCACTTTGAAATCCAAAATTGAATTCACTTTATTATTCGAAATATATCCAATTGAAGAGTTGGAATTTTGAACCTCCATCGCTGCTTACAAAATATAAATCCAAAAAAGATATATGCAGATTATAAAATGGACTTCGGCCACACGAAATGTCCTTGTCTTTCTAATGCAGCCCCAGCCCACTTGGTGGGTTTGCCCAGTTCTGGTGGAGCATGTGCACAGGATCTACACCATATCTGTATACTGTATTATACTTCACTTTTTTTTTTCTTTTTTTTCTTTTCACCCCAAGAAAGTCCATTGTTTCAAAAGCTTGATGAAGCCAAAACATATTAGGTACCTGACACCAATTTCTTTTTCCTTTCTTTCTTTCCTTCCTTGTATATCATTCGTATGAATAAAACTCCACGCAGGGTATTTCACTACACATATCGACAAGATTCGAAGTCTTTCGAATGGATCACTTTGCTCATGAGATGGCCCACCACCACCAACTAAAGCAAAATTTGAATAGGCACATACAAATCAACCACAAAAAGAATTATAGCTACTTAGCTAGGATTGTGAAATATTTTCGATTTTAACTTACGATGGCGGTTAACAGCACTTGGGAGCAAAAAGATGATTGGATAGGTAATATACGTGAGTAATATTGTGAATTTGTAATCCATTGGATAACCGGCCCATTGATTCCCATTAGATGCGAGGATAACCAAACATCCGTCTCAATGTTCCCGAACTTGCCTTGCCCATTTCCAAACAACAAAACAAAATGCCAATGCTTTTCCAATATTCGTGGAATTTGGTCACTTGAATCTTTTGTTTAAGTGAAATATATCTCTTACCATTTCAACACCAAAAAGAGTTTCCGGATGGTTCATGTGCTGTTTCTGCGTGAGTATGGATTCTGGTACTTACCTGTATTTTTAGCGAAAAATTAATAAATAAGGCTTTATTGTCTCGTGACATTAGGGTAGGGAATCTGAATCAAGACCTAACTACGAAGCGGAATCTTTAACAGCTCCTGTCCATTTTGGAATATATTGTCTTCCTTTGCTCTGCGCCCAATTATAACAATATATTTTTACTAGATTGAAACAACAATTAACTTTTATTTTTTAAATTGAATATTCAAAAGCAAGAGAGTGTGTGATCCAAATAAATTTAAAAAATTGGGAACAGTCCAACCAGAGCCGATGCGAGCCGGCGGAGAGATTGGCCAAAAAAAACAAAACAGAGAGACAAGAACAACTTTTATAATTATTATTTAATTTTTTATAATAATATGGTAACGAAATTTTCTGGGCCGAAAGCTGAAAATAAAATAAGAAGAAAAGGAGACAGAAAACAGTGCAGGAAGCGAGCGGCGAAGGGTGGTTTAGTCAGTTCGAGCTAGAAAATTGGAGATACCCAAACAGAGAGAAAAAGACAGAGCACGTGATGCGAATCTTGAGGAGCGCACGACACAAGGTCCTTGACTGTTATGGGAAAATGGGGGAGAGAGAGAGAGAGAGTTCTTGAAAGCCTGAAAGCGAGAGGAGACCCTGGAGAGGAGAGATTATCTTCGTAGATTCCCTCTGGTTTAGTGGGATGCTTAATGCCTTGCTGCTTGATGTGACATTTTCCATTATTTTTATTTTATTTTTAGAAATTCAAATCCCGCCTCACTCTCACTTTATTTTAGCAAACCCCTACCCGGCCGTCCCCTCCATCCGCATTGGGTTTTTGACTTTAAAGGTTTATTTAAAAATGCGGTCTGCATACTCCTCCATTTTACCTACTTTTTTCTTTTTCCTAGTCTCGGAGTCTCATTTTCTTTTTTTCCTTTTTCTTTTTTCCTACTTAATTTTTTCCTCCTCCTGTCTAATCTTTTTTGCACTCTAAAAACTTTGATCCAGTAGCTTGTCCATAACCTATTTTGGGAATCATTATTATTCTCTATATATTATTATTGAGATCCATGTAAACATGGCCATATATTTTTTTTTTCTCTTCGCTACATTGGCTGAAATTAGTAGTGACAGTGCTGTGTGTTATATATAATTAGAATGGGTGTCCTTTTCTAATTAATTAAGGTGTTAATGTACTTTTTAAAATTAAATTCGTTCAAATCAATTAATATTTTTATAATTTAGTTAAAATTGATAAATTTTATTAATTTAAAAGTAACTACATATCAAATGATTTTTAAAATTAATTTCTTCATTTTTAATTCTATCAAAATTAAAAAAAATAGAAATAAAAAGTCATAAATAAATTTTAATTTTTTTTATAATTTTTGCTACAATTAAAAATAAAAAAATTAATTTTTAAAATAATGTGTTAGTTGACAGAATTTATCAATTTTAATTAAATTTGATAAATGTATAATTTTTTTTAAATTATAAAATATTAATTTACAAATTAATTGTAAATTTTTTTATATAAAATAAATTTAATTTTAAAAAATATTAAAATGCATTAAACTATAATTAATTTGAATTGTTTCTTGTTTTTCTTGGTTGAGAGGCAATTATGAAATGCAACGCCTAGTATGCCACTGGACAAAAGAACTAGTGGCTGTGGCTCCAAAATCTCTAATTAAATACACTCGCAAAATACTTACACTAATGGATGCATATGGGGGATGGTGAATAGCAAGAACGTCACTTATTTCCAGAAAAATGAAAAAGAAGCATTTTGGGACCAACTTTCTCCAATATGAACCACCCAACTAATACCAGCAATTTCTCCATATGAACCACCCAACTAATATGACTATCGTTCTTAAAACAAGGACTATATAGGACTATACTTTATTGTGCTTTCTCATCATGCATAATTCAACCGAAGCATATATATGTGTATGTATATATATATATATATATATAATACTTCCCGGTGGGCATCAAATTTCACATGGACTCAAACCGTTGGAGCAACCGATTAATTAACAATATCTAGTATACCTTCAAGAAATTTGATACTGAGATTGATATACAAGTCCAAGTTCGCAAAAAGTGTGAACATTTGTAGGTTCCGAAAGCAATTAATTCAGTCATTTCAATGAAAGAAGGGCCAATGGAAAAATTATAAGCACAGTTTATAGGCCATATGTACAGGCAGAGGCGCTTGCTTTCCTCATCAGTACAAATGAGTAGCCACGTACAAGAATCTACCTATATTGCATATATAGAAACATCAAATCGATTGGTATGGGCATATATATATAAATGTATAAACAGCATTACACCTGGTGCTCATGGCCTCACTATTAACTTAATTAATGTAAACATTTTGTTACTAACTTGGCAAGTCAGCATCTCATTGACAAATATTGTCTTTTTCTGTTTTTCTTTTTTATTTTCTCCGACACAACATGTTATTGATATGTGATAAGGGCAAATGTAGGTGCATGTTTGATAATATTTTTTTTGTCATTTAATTTTTATATAGAAATTTTCATATCAAAACCATCCTACTAAAAAAAATAATCTTTTATATACAACGTATTGAATGCTTTAATAGGATGTGAGAATGTTAGAATAGTTTTGATGTTTTAAAATTTAATGGTAAAATTGATTGCCATCAACACGTCTTGATAGGATAACTTTCACGTTAAAACAGTTCTGATGAACACTATCAAAATTTCTTTTATCAACTTCTAATTTTTTTCAAAAATTAAAATTTAAAAATATATATGTATTTCAAATGAATCATATAAAATTTACTTTATCTTTTTTTGAGTTTTATTATGTCATCCAACTCATTTAGTCCAAAATTATATTTTAAAATTTTAGCTTTGAATCAATTCAAAAGTTTGTAATAAAAATCACAATGGTAAATTCATTACGATATATTAATAGGAAAATAAGTATAGATAGGTTAGTTCACTAGAAAAGTATAATTAGAAAACAAAACAAATAAAAATAGAAAAGGGAAAGGAAAGGAAAGGGGTAGGAAGCAAACAAAAGCGAGGGTGCAGATGTCCTATAGCTAGGAGAAGTGGATACAATGCACCCAAAGGAAGTGTGTTGCTGACGTAGCGTACGTTGTCTCATCCTCAAGTTGGGCATCCTGGATCTGCTGTTTAATATTTTACTGAATACATTGAAAGTTTGAAAAAGCTTCGTACATTTCCCAGAGGTTTCTCGTAAATGAGAGTCCCAACCCAGTCATTGTCCTCAGCTAATTTAAGCAGCCAATCACCATTCTTATCACCTCCTTATTTAATCATAATCATCATTTACAATGCCGCCAAAGACCAAAACCCATACAAGAAACAAATAAAATACAAAAATTATATAAAAGAAGAGGGTCCATCGCATATCCGTAGGACCCCCTCACTTTTGATATTTGTGACGTTCTGGTCCGCCGCCACCACACCCTTAATGTTAGGAACTGGGGTAGAAGAACTGCAAAGTAGAAAGAAATAAATTTGACAATTAATCAACCAAATGTCTTTTTTTCCGATTCTCGTAGTTTACTCACTATACCTGATGATGACGTGTACACTTACGCTGTCCCACACTCACATACGTGTTTTATTTGGAGAACCATATTAATATCACGAGCTGTCATCTTTTTAAGTTTGACAAATTTAGTATCATCATTACTTAAATTACAAAAAAAGGACAAAAAATTATAAAAAAATAAAAATTGTAAAGGCGTATCTATTTCAAATCCATGCCAAATTTTACAAGCCCGGCTACCGACGACAATATTACTGCTGTGGTGGGGCACAAATGGTTGGGTCTCATTTTTCCTTTTGAAGGGGATTTTGTCATTTCATCTGTAAACCAACAAGATTAGATAAATAAAAACATGAAAATTCTGTGGAAACACCTAAATTTCAATGCTACTTATGGTCTAATTAAAGATTCGGTAGGTAGAAAAAGAAAGTAGGAATCTAATTATTACTTTTTGTTACTTCTGTAGGTGTTTGAAAGTTAAAAATGGAAGGCAGTAAAATTTTTAAATTGTCAAATAAATAAATTATTATAACATTGAGAAAAAGTATATTTAAGCAACTTTTTGTTTTGGCTTAATTGTAAATTTAAACAACTTTCTTAACTGGGGTTTACTCTTAATTATTTTTATAATTAAACCATCCAATTATACTCTCCGACTAAACGAAACTAATTAATTTCAATCGTACTTGTTCTCCCGACATTAGTCCTTAATTTCTTCGAATCCATTCATCATGATACCAAACATAACCATTTATTTTTAGGGAGGTAGAAACATAACCTTAGCAGTGCCAAAAAATGCCAATTACTCATCTATTTCTATACCAAGCTACCCTATAAAGTGAGCGACTTTCATGTTAGGGATCATCGTTGATATAGTTTAACAATTAATAATGGTAATTTTTTTTGAAAAAATTAATAGTGGTAATTAGTTAGGGCATTTTTGCAATTTTTTAATAAATAAAATGAACCTTATTTCCAAAATAAAAAACAAAAAACAAAATGCAATTTTCTAATGCTTGGTTGGATTAATTAAATTTTGCTATGAATTTAATATCTTGATTAAACGTTATATAAAAAAATGGTCCCATTTGTCATGTTAAGTTCGTTACGATATTTATTTTGCGGGGATATTATAAGAAATAGCATATTAATAATAGGCGAAGCAAATATATAAAATAATAATTAGCCAATGCAAGAAGTATTTTAAATATTTCGAAATTTGGATTGCCAGGTCTTTACTGATTTTTTTTTTTATGATGAAAAGGTCTTTACTGATTGTGCACGATCTAAAACCACGTACAGTATAGTTCAGAAATTTAGGGCGTCTTTATATATGTTTTTCCTTCAATATACACAAATATTATATTCACATGTTATTATTTGCTTAATGAAATTGATCATAATAAAACTGCTGCCAACGCAATTAAAAAAAAAAAAAACACCCTTCTGCTAAGATCGAGGAGCCATAGGTATTATCGATGACTCGATTCTGTATCACACGGCCGGGTAAGCATGGAATCTTTGGAGACCAAGTTGAATCAGATCTCATCAATTTTGACTTATTTTTTTTAATTAGAGGAAAAATATTATTTTAGTAAATACGATTTAGGGAATCCAAAAACTATACCATCTTACAATTAAATTAATCATCTTAACCTTGATTATGATAAATAACATGTATATTTATATTTTGTGTCCAACTATAACATGAATATGTATATTTATAAAAAAAAAACATGAATATATATATTGTGATAAATGATACGACAAAATGGCAGATCTACTTACTTCTGCTCCAGACATTATATTATTTACGTAACAAAAATTTGAGAAGTAATATTAACACAAGGAAATAATATAAATATAAATATTAATAAAGAAGCTCTTGGAGGGTGTAAAATTTTCGTCCTATTATATTAAAAAATAAAGCAGTCCGACCTACCTCAAACAAAAAAACAATAATTATAAATAAAGAAAGTGAAAGCTGTACTGTAAATTTATATATGAAAAACAAATTAAATCTTCCTCTCTCTCTTCTTATTTAATTATTTATTTTCCAAAAAAGCAAAATTATTCAAATCACATGTGGAATTAACTTTATGGGAAAAAAAAGGAAAGTAGAATTGAATAATGATACGGTGGGGAGAATCTTTTTTTCTCTTTCTTTTTTTTTTGGTTGATAATTATACGGTGGGAGAATCTGCAAGAACAATATGGGAAAAGAGCGTAATATGCGGGAGGCTCTAAATCTGCTAAAGGTAGTGTTTGGTATAATTTTACTTTGCTTGTAATTTGTTATACTTTTCCAAAATTACTTTTTAAAAGATTAATTTTTTTATTAATTTTAATTAAAAAAAATTTGAAGATCCAAAAAACTTTTAATAAATGATAAAAACTCTTTTAGATACTAATTTTAAACTTTTTTTTTCTTAGACAATATTACCTTTAAACTTTAAAAACTAATTTAAAAAAAAACTAAAACAAATAAAGTGTGAAGAAGTAATAGTTTTGGAGTTTGGAGCCTAGGCCTACTTCCGCAACAAGTGGACATAACATAACAAAAACGATGCAATTGCAAATTATAATTTAATTTTCAATAAAATTTTAAATCCGAGCAGGGAAAGGAAAGGGGTATTGTTGGACTACCCCACCACCAGCGCGCCTATTTAATGCACCCACCCACTTCGTTTCCGTAGCCAGAACACCACACACACACAAACAAACACAGAAGCAAATTCGAAGAGCGAAAGCGAGAGCGAGGCGTAGAGAAAAATGGGAGGGTGGGCTATAGCGGTGCACGGCGGCGCTGGTGTTGACCCAAATCTCCCTCTTGAACGTCAAGAGGAGGCCAAACAACTCCTCACGCGCTGCCTCAATCTTGGCATTTCCGCTCTTCGTTCCAATCTCCCAGCCATCGATGTCGTTGAACTTGTTGTACGTCATCTCTTCCTTCCTTTCCAACCCTTTTCTCTTTCACTCTCTAATTTCCTATTCCAGAATGCTGGAAATTTTTATAAAATTCCTTTTTCTTTTTTTCTCACGATTTGAATCCGAATGCCACTGCATGCCGATATATATATATATATATATATTTTTTAAATAAGGCAAACTGATTGATTGTGTATGAGTATTATATATAATTGTTAATTAATTTTTATATTTTGGCATTGTAAGCCAATTTCTTCTAAATCGATGCCTGAATGGGCTCTGTTTGTTTTGCATACAAAACAGGCTAGAGAATTGGAAACCGATCCTGTTTTCAATTCAGGCCGTGGATCGGCCCTGACGGAAAAAGGTACCGTCGAAATGGAAGCCAGCATTATGGACGGACCCAAAAGGAGATGCGGCGCGGTTTCGGGCCTGACCACCGTGAAAAACCCGATCTCGCTCGCTCGACTCGTCATGGACAAGTCTCCCCATTCTTACCTCGCCTTCTCAGGCGCCGAGGACTTCGCCAGACAACAGGTTTCTCTCTATTTACCTCTTCTTTTCTTTGCCATTTATGACCTCCGCTGATATTATGCAGTTGCAAAATTTTTTCTTCTTTTTTTTCTTCGCAATGAAATCTCCCCAGTTTCTTTCTAAGTTCACGTGTAGAAAAACGGTATCCGTATCTGTGCGCTGCCACGTATATATAATGTGGTCTCTTGGTCTCCCACGTTTCTCTGTAAATTATTATTTTATTTTATTTTGTCCGATGGCGTGTTGGACTTAGATGTACCATCAATCTCCTGAACCTTTTTTTTTTTTAAATAAATAGTACTGAATATTTATAATGAAAAGCTATTTTTTGATGAAAATTATAATGAAAAGCTATGATATCTCATAGTTTTGGTATGTACATATGAGCAGGGCGTTGAGGTCGTGGAAAACGACTATTTCATCACAAATGAAAATGTCGGAATGCTCAAGTTGGCAAAAGAGGCCAACACCATCCTGGTACGATGATTTATATATATATATATTAAATATTTGGTAAGCCTAACAGCGCGCATAGATTTTGAATTGGGTTTTGGTTGTGGTACAGTTCGATTACAGGCTTCCAAACCACGGATTGGAAACTTGCAGCGCTGGAGTGGGAAGCCCTCTGATTATGAATGGTCTTCCGATCAGTGTATACGCGCCTGAGACAGTAGGATGTGTGGTGGTGGACAGCCGGGGCCACTGCGCAGCAGCCACGTCAACAGGTGGACTTATGAACAAGATGACCGGCCGCATCGGTGACTCACCCCTCATTGGTGCTGGGACTTACGCCAGCGAGCTGTGTGGGGTCTCATGCACTGGAGAAGGAGAAGCCATTATCCGCGGCACTCTCGCACGTGAGGTTTCGGCTGTGATGGAGTATAAGGGCCTGGGCCTTCAAGATGCTGTGGACTTTGTAATCAAGGAACGGCTCGACGAAGGTTATGCTGGGCTTATTGCAGTGTCTAGTAAAGGAGAAGTGGCTTATGGGTTTAACACAACTGGGATGTTTAGGGGCTGTGCAACGGAGGATGGGTTTATGGAGGTTGGTATTTGGGAATAAAGGGAGTGAAATCGGTCAGTATTGAGTTCTGGTGAAGCAACCATTATGCGTGGTTGCTTTTCTTACCCCATTTTCAACTTCTGTGTGGATCTGGTTCTGGTTCAATTTAGGAATCTTATGTTTAGGTGTAATTTGTAGGACAAGTTCATGCTATGTAATTTGGTTGCTAATCTCTGAAATAAAACGCATATGCAACTTGTTATGGACTATTTGTTTTCTTTTTCTTTTTCATTCATTCGGCAATGTTAGTATATGTCTCCTTAATTAAGGATAAGAAAAAGAAAAATAATTGTTTAAGACCCCCTTAAAACAATTGCTCATTTGTCAAATAACTCCATGACTTTAATAAAAATTACACCATAAACTATATATATATATATATATAGATAAAATAAAAATAAAAATAAAAGTACAACAAAGAACAGAAAGACTTAAAACATCATATTAACCTTACAAAAGAAATATATCATTCACGTTTTTTGAAACGGAAACTTAAATATTTAAAATATTGTCGGCTTTGAAAAGGATATACAAAGATTAAAAACTTTCATATTTATTAATTTTATATTTATTGTTTTACTTTTCATTATCTTTACTATTTTCATAAAATGCTAGGGTATTATACCATTTTAGCACAAAATTATGATAAAAGTTATTTATAATCATTTCCGTCGTTGATTAAGCCTTGATAAAGGTTTTTACTAAGGAAAACAAAAAATCGTTGGCCGGTAAAAAAATTGTTGTGGTACTATTAATTTCATCTAAGTAGTTTAAAAGGATTATATACATATATATATATATTTATTATATATTTAGATCTTGTTTGGCTTAATTTTAAAAAGCTAATTTTTATTTTTAAAACTTAAAAATTTATTTTACAAATATTTGGACAGTTTTCTAAAAATGTTTGCCTAAAAAAAAAAGAGTAGTTTAAAAAGCTTTTATGGAGAAAGAAAAGAAAACGCTTAATCATCTTGTATTTATCAGCATCGTGGGGAAAAAGAGAATAAACGACGTTTGAGCTTCTTTTTTCTTTTTTGGGTATGTAGAGCGGAAAATATTTGTTTTGTTTGAGTTTTGACAAATTCAAATTTGTCTTTTATTTTTATTTTATAATTTAGCACGTTTCCCAAATTGTTATTCTTATAATCCATTAATTAATTATCAGCATGGTGGAGAAATGAGAATAGGCTCGCTTGACGTTATTGAAATTGTTATCTGATTTATCATTCAACTCGTTTGATTGTGAGACATCACCCAGAGTAGGAATAACATGGTGACAACTAATTGATTAGCCTTTAAGGCTCTAAATGAAAAACAAAGCAAAAATATATCATCATAATATATTTAAAGAATTTTTCACATCTAAAAAAAAAAATATATGATCATATATATAATTTCTCTCATCTAGAAATCTTAGGTGAGAAATTTTTTAAAAATATCATTAATAGCTAATATCAGTGACAGACATTTGATATTAGCTATTAATTATATTTTTTAAATAATTTTGATTTTTTTTATCCAGAATTAATAAATAAATATATATTGATTTTGGAGGTGGACAATTTAAATTTACACTACGCCAAAAATACTAATAGGCGACGCAAAAATAGAGTCGTAAATTGTTAACGGCGACGTAATTTCTTGTGTCGCGAAAAAGACTGTCGCAGAAAGTGAAAAATATTTGCGACGGATAATATGCATCACCAATATGAAACAATTGGCGACACAAGACGTCATGAAAAAATAGACAATTGGCGACACAAATGCGTCGCTAATACTAAACAAATTGGCGATGTCTATGTCGCAAAAAATAGATAATTGGCAACGTAAGCGTCGCCAATTTACCGAAACAATTGGCGGTAATTATAATGACCATTGGGAACGCTGGTGTTGCCAATTCCCCCTACATTTGGCGACGCATGCGTCGCCAATTGCCCCCACATTTGGTGACACATGCGTCTCCAATTGTCTGTTTTTGCGACAAAATTTTGTTGCAAAATTTACCAAGATTGGCAACGCGTGCAACTTGAACTGTCAAATTTTTGCAAAAATTATTCGTCGCTAATACTATTATTTGGCGACGATATTCATCGCTAATTATTTAGGCTATTTTTTTAAAACCATAGCAAATCTCTAATAAAGACGTCGCTGAATATTTAAAATTAAATTGTATTGACAAATTAAACGATTTTTTAATTTTCATTTGAATATGTTATGAAATAAATTTAAATGTATAAATATTATTAATTAAAATTAAATAAATTTTAATTTCATTATCTTTTANGAGGCTTTAATTGCGATAAAAAGAAATGCAAAGGGAAAATAATAGGAAGTTACTTTATTGCCCTTTTTCTTTTAGAAGTCTTTTACGCTTAGTTTGCCCATTTTGTCCTTTGGTCTCCTCAGTCTTCACCAATGGGGCTTTGGGGATTAGAAATGGATACCTTATAGAGGAGTACAGTAGATCAGTGGGACCCTTTTGAGGTAAGGGGTGAGGATTCAGACTGGATGGTGGTGTATATATCTAACTTTAACCAATCTGCATTAAGCCATTTTACCTTCTTTTTTTTTTTTCTATAAATTTCATTGTTGATAAACAAAAGTAAATAAATAATATCTTATTATATTCCATGCGGTATAATGTGATATGTGCAAAAGCTTTATTAGTGTTGGGTATGAGAAGGTCATTAAGGTATGTTTGAGAATTTTAAATTTGTGAACTTTAGCTCAAAAATATTTATCAAAATAATATAACAAATCACAATGTGGGTTTTAGACAAGATGTTAGGTATTAGTCCCCTTGTGAAAAATCTAAACCGTTGAAATGTTCTAATCAGCTTTAGCAACATGCCGTTTTGCATATGCACGGCTTACCGGCCCTCGTTGAATCTGGTCCGTCCACTAGTGGGACCCTCCATATTAGAACAATGAAATCAGACGCACGTGCAGTTTATGATGATGGTGATGATCACCCATTTGTACAACAATAATCATGGCATGTATCGCACACAATCATCGATCTCAATACAACTTTTAATCAAGTACACACATGACACATGTTTGCTTTCAAGTTACCATACCAGATACTGACATGGGTAAATTCGTCAAAGTGCAAAAAACCTCGTGTAAAACATTCGGAGGGTGAAATCGTAAATTCTAAAGTAATTAGGATAAATGGATAGACAGGTAATTAACAGTTTAATTAAATTGCAGTTAGGAGTGATTTAAGTGTTCAAATTCAACCCCTTAGGAACCGATCTAGCAGGTTTGTCGCTGAGACTTGTGCATTAGCGTCCAAGTTTACAGCCCGATTCCTCTGCTCATTGGAAGATGTGCTTTTATTTTATTTTTATTTTTAAAATTGTCTGATAAATTTCCATTTTTTATTATAATATGTTTTCACCCCCCGGTTTAACCCCTTTATTATATTCAAAACCTCAGTTGCAAGCACGACGATTACAGCTCAAACTCGATATAATGGACAATCAGGATCTTCCCAACGTGTCCCCCTCATATTGATACCCTGCCATTCCGGTTCTCACTTTTAACCCCACTATGCCACGTGGGACTAAGAGCGAG